>WCAA01000111.1:0-59542 GCA_010623925.1 Antarctomyces pellizariae | reverse complement strand
CCCCTCCCCCCTCAAAAGATAAACTCGTTCTCTAACATATTGTAGTGTTCTCCCAGTCCTAATACCAATTTTAAAAAACGGTGTCGCCAAGCTCACAGCGATCATGAACACGCACCACCACGGCGACCACGCCGGCGGCAACACGACCCTCCTGTCCCAATTCAAAGCCTCCAACGGCGAGAAACTCCCCGTAATCGCAGGTAAAGACTCCGAGGCAGTCACCCAGACCATTCTCCACGGCCAATCTTTCTCCTTCGGCTCCGTCTCCGTCAAGGCCCTGCATACGCCCTGCCACACCCAGGACTCAATCTGCTGGCATTTTACCGACTCCTCTCCAGCGACTGGCACACCATCTGATCCTTTGAGCCAGAGAACTAACTCAGCGATATTTACTGGCGATACGTTGTTCTCTGGTGGTTGTGGAAGGTTCTTCGAGGGCACGGCTAAGGAGATGGATACCGCGCTTAACAAGACCCTTGATGCTTTGCCAGACGATACTAGGATTTATCCTGGACATGAGTATACGAAGTCGAATGCCAAGTTCGCGGTCTCGGTTTCGAGTAAGCCGGAGGTAAGGGAGTTGTTGGATTATTCGATTGCTAGTGAGGTTACGACAGGGAGATGGACGATGGGAGAAGAGAAGAAGCATAATGTGTTTATGATGCTTGGAGATGCTGAGATCCAGCAGAATACGGGCGAGAAGAGTGCGAACGGGGTTATAGAGAAGTTGAGGGAGATGAAGAATAACTTCAGAGGTTAAGATGGGAGGTGTTGCTGTATAGGTAGCAAGAGAATCTCATCACTATATGCGCATAGGTGTTTATTGGTAGCGTTTTTTCTAGTGTACTAGCGCATCGGCAGTATTGACTGCCTGGTATTATAGTCCTACTCCTGTACATATGCAGCACGAAACACAAGAGTATTGAACGCCGGGTATGTAATGCATACGCAATATTTCCTGTAGACCATGGGCATTCAGCCCACAAAAACCTCTTATAGGCTCCGTATCATGGGCGAGGCGGAGTGGAGAACGTTGCCGAAGCTCGGACTGACCTCAATCTTTGGACGAAGTTGATGACCTGTGAATAAAATCAGACTCGCGGGGGGTCTGAATGAGCAGAATGACATACCTTATCGGCGAAGAACTTCAAGACATCCTCCTCGCTGGATGAGGGATGTCCCTAAGTTCTGTGGTAAGTTGTAAACAGTAAGGTCTTGGCGTATAATGTGGCCATTGTAGCGCGATTTCACCGCGACAGAGCGATATTAAGAAGGATATTTACTACATGATTTATAATCGCCGTCGCTAACTGATTAGCCAAGCGAGCTACAAACGGCGGCACTCTCGGTGCTAGAACTGCTCACAATGTCGAGTCGCATATAAGCATTCTGGAGCTGCCTAAAAAGGCAATTAACAAACTTGGAAGAACAACAAGCACTCAAGTGCAAGCAAGCAGCATCAACAATCGCCTTGAATATGCTTTCAATTCATCATCAAATTCAAACATGTGTCAAACAACGCTAGCCCGGTTAACAAGACCCAGATGCTATCCAAACAATCCACGCTGATACTCGGAGCAGATATCCAAAGTAACGAAAACAAGAACAACTGGGGTACAACGTCTACCACCACTGCGCAACAACCAATTAGACTGTTGAAGCAAGGAACTTTATGGGAGCTGCACATTCGGCTACTCCGGCGATACTTCAAACCCAACCAACGAGCGCTATCCTCCACCTGCCGCAGGTTGTCCAATGCTAGGCGAAGCAAAATAGAAATCTCGCAAAATCTCTATTCCGTCTTTCAGACATGGGCGAGTAATCCAGTAGAGTATAAGCTGTGACGAAGAGCGCAAAGTACACACTGCTGTCGACGAAGCTCACCAACGAAATAATGGCACCTTCTCCTTCAGCTCCCGATCATTAAGCCTGCCCTTCAACCACTCTACGCGCTGCGGCCAACCATGCCCATGCGGGTTGAGATAGCCACTTGCAAAATTACAGGACTCATGGACAGCAGCTATTGCTGCCCTACAACCATCGGACGTCAGACAGGTCTCGGACTCAATACGTCGTATGCAGCGTTGTTCCAAAGTGAAAGCCGAGTCGAGGGCCTGTACCAGTCCATCAATGTGTGCAATTTCTTGTGCCGTCTCCTTCAATCGCCTGCTCACAATTTCACACCAATTTGCTTCGTCTGCGGTGAGCTCACGCAGTTTTTTTTGTTGATGTAAGGCCCTCTTGATCCGGTAATAAATTCGTTCCTCGCAGCGGTTCCAGTGCAGTCTGTCCTCGTACATCGTGAGCTTCGACTTCTGCTTAGGGATATACATTTCGTGCAAGCGTCGTATAACTATTCTGCCCTTGAAGGCATCGGCCATAGCGTCGTGCCTGCGCGCGCACCACTGGAAGAGAAAGTTATAACACCAGGACCACTGGCGCACATAAGCGTCAGGACTGAAAGGTGGCTTAGATGTTCCTCCACGCACGACCCTCACCCAGTAGTCTACGCAGACGCTCCAGCTGTTGTAGAAGGAGTCGAGGATAACGAACTTTCCTTTGTTCGTGAGATAGCGGCACGACTCAATATTTGCGACGACCCGGACCCACGTTTCCCTGTCTTCATCATCGTTGTAAGAGAACCCCGGGTTGAGGTCGTGATGCTCGCCCCACGGCAGAGCTTCGCAGTCGTGCCAGTAGGGTTTCCTCCGAATAGGGGTATTGGAGACGTCGGAAACTGGAACGTATTCTTCGTCCGGCCCTTCTATACTGGGAAGTGGCACATCAGGAAGAAACTCAAAAACGAGCTCTACTTTCTCTGATTCTTTGCCGGCAGCCTCAAGGAGTTCTTCGTCGCCATCATCCATCGATAAGGCATCAATGATGGCCTTCTTTACGTCCTGGGTCTTAAGTTGCGCCTTCGTCTTTGACCTGGTCATTACCGCATCTCTTGGTTGAGGATTGGCGTTGATTTCGGTGGCCGAAGTCTGTAGAGTTCCCATTCCAGCGTCCGTCTTCGACGAGCCAGTGCGGGCTTCCTCATCGCCCTCACTAGCGAGATTGCTCTTAAGCCTATATTTGACCCTGACATGTCCCATCACCGCCTTACTCACCTCTGACTCATCCTTGTCAGGCTCGATTTCAGTCTCTGCATCCCCATCCAGCTCATCCTCGACCTCGACTCCCTCACTAGCAGTCAGATCAAACCTAATATGCTTCTCCCCATCATGTGCTCCATGAACCACATCCATCATATCTTCTCCGATCACAGACTGTGTCGGAGACCACGAGTCAACGGAGCTCGCTTCGCCAGGCTCAGAGACGTCGCCAGGCTCTTCGAGCGCGCTATCATCGTGCATCAGGGTACCCAGCTCTGTTGTTGGTTGTGGCTCGTCCTCATCCGGCTGTGGCTTTGCTTGCTTTTTCTCTGCATTCGAGTTAGTTCTATGACACAGCTTTGCAACAAAACATTAGGAAGGAGGGCAAATACCTTGGACGCCGCCGCCCGAACAAAGCGACGCACTTTCTTCCTAACCATTTTGTTTTCAGGGTAGGGATATTGAGGGTTATTTGATGATGCGTATCAAGGTGCAGATTGAGCATATCCTAAATGTAGCGAACGAAAGGTTGAAGAATGAGGATTGTGTGGAGGTGATGAGTGAAGTGAATAGGGCACTGAAACTCGGAGTTCCATGTCAGACCCGGCTGATTGGCACCTGTCAATGTCCTGCAAGTGACAAAGCAGTAGAAGGTTGTGCTTACCTTTACACATGAAAGGGACTGTCCCTGCCAACTCTATGAAGTCGAGCCACACCACATCGTGGCAGGTCAGTTGCAGGAGGAGCACATACCTGACTTGATATCAGCAATTCTGGTGCTTTATGTTTTAAGTATCTTGGGCTTGATAATTCTCTATAATTCGCAGAAAACATCATGTGCTTGTAAGTCATGTCATATTCGTGGTAAAACCGCTTGATACGTGGCTGCATGCCAAATCAGCAAAACCGGCACACACCTTCTCCCATGAGACGCAAATGCTAAGAGTACATCTCATTCACGGCCTCCAGACGCCATAGCTCCGAACTCCCTATAGCCTCCCCAGAAACTGTGATCATATTACGTCCTAAAAACACCCGCCCTCCCCATAACCTCCTTAAAAGCCCCAACATCGACCCCCTCCTTAAGGCCTCCCCCACCATTCGCTTCCAGAATCATATCCTTCAGCAACTGCTCATCAACATCCTCTTTCAACACCATCGCCACCCTCTTCAAATCATTAATCGTTATCCGCTCTCCATCCGTAAACAACTTAAACCCCTCCTCCACCTCCTTTTCCCTTTCCTCCTGATCCTCCTCCCCATCTTTGGCCCTCATCTTCAGCGCCGCCACGGCAAGAAACTGCTCATAGCTTGTATGGCCCTCTTCATCCGGATCTAGAATCTCGAGAAAGTCTTTCATCTCCCCTGGACTGGGTTTTAAGCCCAGCGCTATTAAGGCACGTCGCACTTCGCGGGTGGGGAGGACGGTGGAGGTGGTAGAGGTGGCTTTGGCCTTGCCTTTGCCTTTGGGCGAGGAGACGTCGGGATTGGTGATGCAGAAGAGGTTGTATGCTTCTAGGATTTCGGACTCTTCGGAGACGGAGATGTTGTTCTCTTTTGCGAGCTTGGATTGGCGGGCTTTAGGCTCTGAGGGAGCAGAGGCGGCTTTGCGCTTTGGTGGCTGGTGAGGTCAGTTTGAGTCTTCAGGCTCCGTTCGCAAGGGATCTTACCATTGTAGTTTATAGCTATACGTAGAGCGCGAGAGATAGAGTAAAGTGATTGTGACAGCGCGACGAATCGCAAGTTCTTGATGAGAAAAGGAAGCGGTCGAAGTTCAAATGCGACTACAGGCGAACGATAGGCAGGCAACAGAAGATTGTAGAAGAGAGATCAAAATGCCTTATAAACTCAATGAAGCTATGAGATATGTCACCTAGCTGTCCGCTTAAATGCTCTGTATAGATATGTATATTCTTGTACTGTATACTTGGAGAGGTGCGACAGCTTGACGTGAAGTCCCCCATGGCGATAAAGCATCATCGCCAGGCACAATCACCACGTGCCGCCCCACCATGCCAAGCTGCGTTTAGCGCGGTTTGAAATTCTATATATTTCTCCGAATCCATTCTCGTTCTTCGTCTTCAACCAATATATTAGCACTGCAGCCATCCCTCGAGCGCTATCTCTAAGGACAGCACGCATGTCCGCTACCTCTCACATGAGTGATAGGATCAAGTATCAAACCATCTCCTTTTGTACTGAACCATCAGGGGGATCAAAGTAAGAGTAGACCTCGAAAGTCTTTCTCAGACACGCTTCTTCATTATAGCTAGAGCCCGCCGTCTCCATCTCTCAGGACGAGCGAGTGTGGACACTGAAGCCAGAATGATGCACATCCTGTGCGCGTTGCCATTTTGCCCTCCTTAACCCGGACCACCACTCTTTAAGTTCTTATTGTAACGGAGAGAAAGATGGTGATTGGCTCTTTGGCGCGATATTTCTTTCTTGGATTGGACCTTTACATAGATCATGAATGAACATTCCCAACTACCTTTGAATGTTCCCATTCTTTCACCATGGTTATAATGAACGTAACGTTTTTCCAGATGACAGGCAGTGCGGAGTTCAGGTCGTCTTTTGCACAAGTCTGTATGGGACTCGAGGAATCAAGTTTTGGTTTATTGTTTCTGGGCGGAGCCTTTATAATGCGCTCCTAAGGATCTCTGGTTCTTTGAAGCAGGGAGTTCTAAACTACCTTATGCCACCGGCACATTCTATTTTGTCGCACTGTGATCCTTATATGTCCGCACTGGCTGCGTCTCCATTCTTTTCACAAACGAGACACCATGGTTGTCCTCTCTGACTTTCAGACACGAACTGCGTCTGGCTCTAAAAGCTCCCTGTGCCTCGAACACAGCCTGCACGCGCCCAGCCGAGGCGGTGCCTGTTGCAGGGCCGCTGGAGCTGTCGCGGAGGGATTACTGAGCTGGACAATGCACCAGCCTCATGTCCGTCCCTCGGAAAGAAGGTGCAGACCACACGATTAGTTGAACACAAAGCTTCTCGTTGAGGCGTCTATGCCAGCTTTCGATGTCACGCCTGAGTCGATGCTCTCATGATTGCTACCAGCAAGTCGCCAGGTCTCAATCCACCTCGTGCAATCCATTTTCGATCCACTTTCTCTCACTCCAGGGCAAAACCTTCTTTATGACCTTTCCCCTTATCAGTGCCATTGGGAGAGGGCCCCAATGCCTCGAGTCGAGCGAGTCGTTCATGTTGTCTCCTACAACCCAACAATGACCTCGAGGAACCTGTACCAATCAGTTAGCTTGGCCACGCTACCTATATTCGTGCTTTCTGCACTCACCTGGATCATTGCGGTGCTTCCCGCCTCCGGTGTGTCCCTCATCACATAGTCACCCTCTAACCCAATGACCCTCTTGATAACCTTCCCGCCTGGCTCGTACACACTATTGAAACTGATGATATCTCCCACCCGTATCCCTCTACCAAGTTTATAACGTTTGTCGGTTATCATCTGGTCGCCGACAACGTGGAATGTAGGGAGCATAGAAGCTCCCCATCCAGCAGCAGGCTCGTAGAAGTACTCCCATAGGATGTGGCCGAGGGCGAGGGTCTTGAGCGTAGCAGCGAAAAGCTGACTAGAAGATTTGAGTCCACCAAGATATTTGCCAGCGAAGGATGCCGCCATTGTCGCACAGGACTACCCAAGCTCGAGGAAGTTTCGTGAAGCAGTGCGAACTTGGTGGAGTATCCGTCAAGGTTGATGGTAGACTTCGATACTCCACCCACAGCCTCGACCACAAGGCTGATGACATAATCGACAGCTATCTACAGCTCCCCCAAGCTTCAGAGCTGTGGGCTTCATCACTTTAGATGCAACTGTGTATAATTCGCAGTGTCGTCTCAATGTCCTCCGCAATACGCACCTCACGGTGTGCCTTCAATGCTGCGACCGCATTGCGCCGAGTTTTCGTCACTGGAAACACCACAACTTTCCGTCCTATCATCCAGACACACCAACCAGTTATCAGCTCGAGCAGGAGTTTATACGTCGCCAGCACACCGAGAGCGATTACGAACCCAAAGACATTACCAAAAGATGGTGAGATTCTCAATCGATACCCAGTAGTCCATCTTGTCTCAGATAGCGGACGTCTATCTCCACCCACAAACACATCCTCAATCCTCTCATCCATAAACTCCGCCACCCACTCCCTCATCACCGTCGCCCTTCCCTCACCCCGCATACGGTCCCGCTGGGAGGCCCCAAAACCAGAGAAACTCGGCCCAGAAGACTCAGTAAACTACCAAACACTTTCCTCCCACAGCCTAAAGAAATCCAAAGCGATCCCAGCAGAAGAGCGCAGCGGCGTCGCCGAGATAGACGCCGAGAATGTTGAAGTGGCAGGCGCATTTGACCCATCAAGAGAGTGGGCAGACTCACCTACCAAGCAACTCCCAACGTTACCGATCTGCAAAATTGTGCCCGTGAGCCATTTCTTGCCAGATAAGTTCCGCCCAACGAAAGCGAATGCGGGAAAGAGCAAGGAGGATAAGAAGAAGAAGGCCAATCCAGCGCTGACGCTCAAAACGCTGGAATTGAACTGGGCGATTGATGGAAATGATTTGAAGCATAGGATGGAGACGCTAAAGGGGTTTTTGAGGAAGGGGTATAGGGTTGATATTTTGCTTGTTGGCAAGCGGAAGAAAAGGAAGGCGGAGCCGGAGGAGGCCGAGAATACGCTAGCGGAGGTTAGGGAGGCTATTAGGAGTTGTGAGGGAGCGAAAGAGTGGAAGGATAGGGAGGGGGCGCTAGGGGGGATGATGAGACTTTTTGCACAGGGACAGGAGGTGGTTAGTAAGGAGGAGCCGAAGAAGGAGGAGCAGTTTGAGGAGGACAAGGAGGATAAGGAGGTTTTTACCACGAAGACGGGGAAAAAGCTGAGTAAGAATAGGATGAAGCAGTTGGGCTTGTTGAAGGATGAGCCGGCCGCTGAGTAAGTATCGGTTGGCTTATCAAGAATCTAACGGATTCGCCTGGATATAAGAGTTAAACTCGCTGGTGTATTCCGGCCGTGTATGATAGAGCTATACGATATCAACAAAACTGCCTAGCGCGCCCTTGAGCACGCAAGCCTGGTTAACAATCAGAAGAAATGTGAATGCCGCCGTAGTTTGACCGTTCTGTAATCTTGCTGTCTAAGGTGAACTGATGAAGTTATTGCAATACAATATTGTAATATAGTCCTGGCTATTGATAACACAAGAGTTTTGATATTTCTCTTGGAGGTGTGAAAACCGGCAATGTATGAACATGAGATGGTCTGGATAAAAGTCCCACCCTGCGCGTGACATACGAGGTACATCTAACTACTTCGTGCTTTTTTTGTTTTGTTTTGGAGAGATACAAACAATTATTTAAACAAATATGCGATTTGACAATTAATCCGCTATAGTAAGATTACGTTATGACCGTTGTTGTTTCTATATTTGGCATTCAATCTTTGAGGTAAGAATGAAGAAACGAACTCCCAAGTCGCACCTTGGGTGGCCAATATTTTAATGTTTATTACTTGTAATAATTACATAAAATTATCAAGTCAGGACAGATGGCCGAGCGGTCTAAGGCGCGTGACTCAAGTGATCCAATTACTTCTGGTCGAATATAACGCCTAGTGCATTCACGTATCGTAAGATGCGGGGGTTCGAATCCCCCTCTGTTCATTTTTGGATTTCGCGGTGGGTCGCTCCTTCGCAAGTTTTGCAATTTGGGGACTTAGTAAAGTTCGCAAGGGGGTGGCAGGCGGAAGCTTAAAAGGACGTCTTCCACCCTAGACACTTTCATTTTGACCTCGCGCAGCGCGCAGCGTGCTGTATAACGTGCCTCACCCTTTGCACTACCATCTTCGCGAGTTAGTCTTACCGTGGAATATCTCACCCCCCCGATTATTTTCCGATCGTAGCAGCATGGCATTCCCAGCCATGATGCGACTATCAAATGGAATTTATACTAGCGCCTTAAGAAACTGATAGGCAGGCGACGATTCGCCAAGGTGACAGGTAGGGCCCGATTGACGAGATCGTGGAATCGGGAATGCATCGTATCACATTGAGCTCGGCTTAAGAATGCAACGAGATATTTCTCAAAGTTTCTTCTTGGGGCTTCTCTATTTCTGATTTGAAATAATTTTCAGCTTTCCTTGGCCGAAATGGTAGCAAAGCACTGTTTGTCACTTTCTTCGTTCTGCTCAACTGTTCTAGTGACTGGATGGTGACGTAGGCACGAGATGTCTTACATCACCACTATCTCAGCTACTTTTTATTTGTTCTCATGACAGCTCGGTTGGGCCTAGCCAGATAAACGGGTATTAACGGAAAATAAATTGAAGCCGTTGGCAGTGATAGTGACATCGTGGAATATGTTTTTGCCTATATTTCGTGCTGCCCTTCGACAGTTTCCTGATTCTTATTTCTCTGAGCATTTCTCATATTTGATGCGCTCAAAATTTTGACAAGTGCTTGATCTCTCTAGCTCCTGTTGGGCTCAGGCACTACGCGCGTCGTTAACAGCGCTGTAACCCGCAGCATAAACAGTCCCAAGCTTCAGACACAATCAGATTACCAGGAGCATCACAGCCACGACGATGCGCCAGCAGTCTATGGACGAGGCACTCGGTATGTCACATCATCCAATGTCTTCACCCATTACAATCTCACCTAACATCCAAAGCAGAAGGCAGAGAGCTCACCAACAACAACGAGAGCATTCCAGCAGCGCAAGCCCACCACACAAAAGCGGAGGGTATTGAAGAGGCAGCACGACATTCCTCAGTATTAACCGGCAACATGACCCAGTCACCGCTGACAGGACCGCATGCTATCCACGCCACATCAGCAGACGAGGCTTTCATACTATCTCCAGTCCTAAATGGGAATACCGACACCTCCCAGACTGCCATTCGCAGTCCCATATCACCATACGAGCGAGCAGTTGACGACATGGAGTATGCACCAATAGTGTCTGATAATGCCGAGATACGGGAGAAGGATGCGAATGGAGATTACATCCCACAAGAACCGGAAGGGAAACAGGTAAACACCAATGGCTACCCGAGCGGAAGAGAAAGACCTGGGCTGGGACGGACGAGGACGCCTTCTATGATGGCTGAGAGTCCGAGGGATGTGCTGTCGTTTAGGAGATCCGGCACGCAGCCTTCTATGGTGCGGACACGGACACATTCCACCCGACGTTCACAAAATATCCATCGTAGCGGAGATGGATCTGGATCCGGATCTAACCCAGATAATGATGCAGAAGAAGAAGAAGAAGAAGAAGAAGAAGAAGAAGAAATAAGCCGCATGATGAACAAAATGTTCGGTAAAGTCCGTCAAGAGCACTCCGAAGAAGAGAAGACTCGCCACGTTGGTGTAACCTTCAAACATCTTACTGTCAAGGGTGTTGGCCTTGGTGCTGCGGTTCAGCCGACTGTGGGAAGTTTCTTCCTTGCCCCTTTTGAGAAGTTCGGGAAGTTATTGAATTCCCATAAGAAGGCTTCTGGTGGGGTCCCGATTAGAACTATCATAGACGACTTCAGCGGTGTCATAAAACCCGGCGAGATGATTTTAGTGCTTGGAAGACCAGGGTCAGGGTGTTCGACGTTTCTGAAAATTCTCGGTAATCAGAGAGCTGGATTTAAAAGTGTAGAAGGAACTGTGTGTTACGGTGGTGTTTCGGCTGAGACCATGGCAAAAGAGTTCAGAGGCGAGGTCCTGTACAACCCGGAAGACGACCTTCATTATGCTACTCTAAGTGTCAAGAGAACGCTGGAATTTGCTCTCAAGACAAGAACGCCTGGAAAGGAGTCAAGACTTGAGGGCGAGTCGAGAGAGAGCTATGTCACCGAGTTCCTGAAGACGGTTTCGAAGCTG
This sequence comes from Antarctomyces pellizariae, assembly GCA_010623925.1. Lineage (NCBI taxonomy): Eukaryota > Fungi > Ascomycota > Leotiomycetes > Thelebolales > Thelebolaceae > Antarctomyces > Antarctomyces pellizariae. Next base: position 48,551 of record WCAA01000111.1, on the reverse strand, counting down.
TTCTGGATTGAGCATACGATGAAGACATTCGTCGGTAACGAGAATGTGCGCGGCGTCTCAGGAGGAGAGCGAAAGCGTGTCAGTATTGCTGAAGCCATGATCACCAAAGCCTCGACACAGATGTGGGATAACTCTACCAAAGGACTGGATGCATCGACTGCACTGGAATATGTGAAGTCGATCAGAGCTTTAACTAATATGACGAAGATTTCCACAGCTGTAGCTTTGTATCAAGCTGGAGAGTCACTGTACAAGGCGTTCGACAAGGTTATCCTGTTGGACGAGGGAAAGTGCTGTTATTATGGACCCACCGACGAGGCGGCAAAGTACTTTGAAGACCTTGGCTTTGCGAAGCCAGCGAGATGGACGACGGCCGATTTCTTGACCTCTGTTACAGATGAGCATGAGAGAAAAGTAAAGGAGGAGTATGAAGAGAAGATACCCAAAACTCCTGAAGCTTTCGCTGAGGTCTTCCGGAACAGTGATGCAGAGAAGCAGAATTGGAGGGAGATTGAGGAGTTTGAGTCCACGGTCGAAGAGCAGAGGAGGGCAAGAGAGCAGGCGACGAGCAAGAAGACGGCCAAGAAGAACTACACACTCACCTTCCCACAACAAGTCATGGCCTGCACGAACCGACAATTCTTCGTCATGTTAGGAGACCGCCAGTCACTGATCGGAAAATGGGGAGGCATCCTCTTCCAAGGCCTCATCGTCGGGTCACTATTCTACGACTTACCCAAAACATCACAAGGTGTCTTTCAGCGTGGTGGAGTCATGTTCTACCTCCTCCTCTTTAACGCGCTTCTCGCGCTCGCGGAGCTCACCTCCGCATTTACATCGAGACCGATTCTCCTCAAACACCGCACGTTCAGTTTCTACCGCCCCTCCGCCTATGCTGTCGCCCAAGTAATCATCGACCTCCCTCTAGTCGCAGTCCAAGTCTCCATATTCGAGCTCGTAGTCTACTTCATGTCAAACCTCTCCCGAACACCCTCCCAATTCTTCATCTCCTGGCTCATCATCTTCCTCGTAACACTATCAATGTACTCCTTCTTCCGCGCCGCCGGCGCATTCACCAGTTCCCTCGACGTTGCAACACGATTCACAGGTGTGGCTATCCAAGCGCTTCTGACTTATACCGGGTATCTGATTCCGCCGAAGAAAATGCGCCCCTGGCTTAGTTGGCTGCGCTGGATTAACCCCGTGCAGTATGGCTTTGAGGCGCTGATGGCTAATGAATTTTATAATATGAGGATTGAGTGTACGGAGGGCTTTTTGGTGCCCGCTGGTCCGATGGCGAGGCCGGGGTATCAGGGGTGTACGCTGCAGGGTAATCAGCCGAATCAGCCATATGTGGATGGGGCGAGGTATATTGAGACGGCATATACATACAGGCGTTCTCACCTATGGCGAAACATCGGAATCATTACCGGAATGTGGATCTTCTTCGTTGTGTTGACTTGTATCGGGAATGAGCTGCACAAGGCGAATGCTGGTGGTGGTGCCGTGACGGTGTTTAAGAAGGGTCAGGCGCCGAAGTTTGTTGCGCAGCAGTTGGATGGAGAGAGAAAGCCTGATGATATTGAAGCCCAACGAGACAACGACTCCGAAGGCACAGAAGCGATAAAGACCGAGTCCAGCGATGAAGTGGGGATTGCAAGGAATGAGAAGGTGTTTACATTTCAGAACGTCAATTACACTATCCACACCGCGGATGGTGAAAGAGATCTGCTCAAGAACGTCAATGGATATGTCAAACCTGGCGAGCTGACGGCATTGATGGGCGCTTCTGGAGCTGGAAAGACGACGCTCTTGAACATCCTTGCTCAGCGAGTCGATACTGGCAGGATCACAGGAGACTTTCTCGTCGATGGAAGTCCACTCCCACTCTCTTTCCAACGCTCAACTGGATTTGCGGAGCAGAATGACATACACGAGCCGACCGCCACAGTAAGAGAGGCCTTCCGCTTCTCAGCATTGTTGAGACAACCCAAGGAAGTGCCAAAGGAGGAGAAGTACGAATACGTAGAGAAGATCATTGACCTTCTCGAGATGCGGGACCTGGCTGGGGCAACAATCGGCAAGGTTGGCAGCGGCCTGAACCAAGAACAGCGCAAGCGGGTCACTATCGGCGTCGAACTCGCCTCAAAGCCAGAGCTTCTGCTTTTCCTCGACGAGCCTACCAGTGGTCTCGACTCCCAAGCAGCATTTAACGTTATTCGTTTCTTGAGAAAACTCGCGGATGCTGGACAAGCTATCCTCTGTACCATCCATCAACCCTCCGCCATCCTTTTCGAAGAATTCGATAAGCTCCTCCTTCTCAAGTCTGGTGGCCGTGTAGTCTTCCACGGAAACCTAGGCAAGGATTCCAGAGACTTGATCAGCTACTTTGAAAATAATGGAGCGCACAAATGTAAGCCTGAAGAAAATCCTGCAGAATACATGCTCGAAGCCATCGGGGCCGGCGACCCAAATTACAAAGGCGAGGACTGGAGCGGCAAGTGGGAGAAATCCAAGGATGCGAAGAAGCGGAATGATGAGATCCAGAAGACGATTGAGGAGAGACGCTCGAAAGCGAGTGAAAATGAGGGAAAGGAGGATGATAGGGAATACGCCATGCCGTACCTCACTCAAATGCGTGTCGTTGTTAAGCGCGCTTTTGTGGCGTACTGGAGATCGCCGGAGTACTTTGTTGGCAAGCTGAGTCTACATATCATCACGGGGCTGTTCAACACTTTTACATTTTGGAAGGTGGGAAAGAGTCAAATAGATATGCAGGATCGGCTGTTCTCGATTTTTTTGACGCTTGTTATTGCGCCGCCGTTAATTCAGCAGTTGCAGCCTAAGTTTCTTGATTCCAGAGCGATCTATAAAACGCGAGAGGGGAACTCGAAGATCTATGCTTGGCCTGCGTTTGTGCTGGGTGCTATCTTGCCCGAGATTCCTTATTCGATGTTTTGTGGTACAATCTACTGGGCATGTTGGTACTGGGGTGTTGGTTTCCCTCACGGTCGGTTTGTGTCGTGGTTTGTCTGGTCGTGTATTATGTTATTCGAGGTAAGTCTCATCCAAGGTTGAATAGCGTATCGAAGAATGATGCTAACAACTTTAGATCTTCTACGTAGGTCTCGGCCAATTCATCGCCGCTCTTTCGCCAAACGACCTCCTCGCTTCTCTCCTCGTCCCATTCTTCTTCCTCTTCGTCATCTCCTTCGCCGGCATCGTTGTCCCATATAGAGCCATACCAACCTTCTGGCGCCGCTGGATGTACTGGCTAACTCCCTTCCATTATCTCCTCGAAGCGCTCCTCGGGACCGTCGTACACGGGGTACCCATCCAATGCGACTCCTCTGAAGTCGCACGCTTCAGCGCTCCACCCGGTGAGACGTGCGAATCCTATACCCAGGGCTACATTGCGCAGATGGGCGGATACGTTACCACGGCAGAGAATGGATTATGTGAGCTTTGTCAGTTTGCGAATGGGGACCAATACGCGGCGTCTTTCAACGTTTTTTATGACCACAAGTGGCGGGATTGGGGGCTGCTGTGGGCGTATAATGGGTTTAATTTTTGTGTGGTGTTTTTGTTGACGTGGCTATATCTTGGTGGGCATAGGAAAGTGAGTAAGACGCTGAGACTAAGGTATTTAAACCCAAAGAAGGCGAAGGGGTTGAAAAGGTTGGGGAAGAGTGGGCAGAAAAGCAGTGATGGTTAGGTGTATGATTTGAAGGTGATGTGAGTAAAATTGGCACGATAATGAGCGTAATAGACAAGGACACCTTTGAGTTTGCCTTCAAGTGCTATATTCCCTGTTTCCATGCTAAAGACCTGACTCCGGCATTCTGTGTCGAGCATTTGTTCTCAAAATGCTTATACTCTGCGTCCCCCGTCTGCCTGCCCTGCCGCGCCTTATTTAAAGCCATCTTGTTGATCGAATCATCTACGGTTGGACCATCGCCTGACATGCGCCACTAAGTTTGGGCCGCATTTGATCACAGAGTACTTGCTTCACGCTTCAAACTGGTTGACCATTTGGCGCAAGTGGGAAATCAGATTTTACAAATGATTCAAGAGTAGATGTGAAATGTGTTAAGTGACTACGCTACCTCGCCGAAGCCTCCATCTTAAACATTCGAGACCTGCTAACCTGATCAACAAGCTAATAGACGCAACATCGCTTCTCTTCGATTTAAGTTTCATGGCTGCTTTCCTCATAAGCACCGCCAATTTAACATTCGAATGCACAGGTCGTTCCGCTTGCCCGAGGTGATTAACAAGGGGGTTTTGACTCAAAGCCTCGACGCTATCAGAATCTGCATATCCATTCCGTGGCTCTACCATTTGCGTTACCGTCATTGGCTGAGCAATGAATCTCTCTTTTTGCTCTATCGCCATACTACACGTATCCGAAATCACGATCTTTTGTTGTTTACTTTCTATTTCATTCTGCGCCATTCTCGTCAGTAATCGTCAGCTTTATTGACCAGCTAACGAAAGACGGCGGCCTACTTCCAACAACGCCATCTGAGAAAACAGCACCCTCCAGCGAATCGCCTCTCTCTGCTTCACCAACTCCAGAGTTCTGGATCTCACAGAATACCACCTCAACCTCAGCGTCTGCGTGTACCCACACTCCAAATCTCTGAACACCTTCATGTGATGGTGTGAATAGCTCACCCTTTCGCGCCAAGTACTCCGGGTGCAGTCGGATTCAACCTGCTGATGTCGTAAACGGTGCCTACAGTCATCGTTCCCACACCATCACCGATCTCCCTTATGATAGAAAGGATGCCCTGATCCAGTCCTTTCTGAGCCTGTCGCATCCAGCTTATGCACAGTCATATTGAACCCGTGATAGCGACGAGGAAAGTTATTATCCCTGCTACTGAGGCGATGGAGAGTGGCGAGTCGACTTGAGTGGTGGCCACGGTGAGGTGATTGAGACACGATTAACCAACCCGTTGAGCTCTCCAAGCGCCAGCTTGAGTTTTAAGTTTTGACTTTTGCATTGGTTCTTGCTGACCTGTCCGAGTTTCCATGCAACCTCAACCATGTTAAGGGTGGTGCACCGTCTTTAGAATGCAAGGGTATGATTGGCTGGGGATGAGTGAATACCATATGCAGCCCCACGCTCCACCACCAAACACTTCCTCTCCTCATCTCAACTTCCCAAATGGGCTTTAGCTAAAATTTTGATCGATGATTGACTTGAAGCTTGTATCATGCCGCTGCTCGCTCTTAGCTAAGCTTTCCTCGCTGGCTTGTTCACTACTAGGCTCGGCCCGTTTTTAGTGACGAGATACTCGCACTATGAGCCTCGAATCTGGTTCAACACTCTGATCGATCGCTAAAGTTGAACAGTATAGACTTTACAGACATTAATCTACTGGAATAGTTGCTGCCGTTTTACATAGAGTCTGCCTCAAACCAGCTAACCAGTTAATCTGCGTCATTTCTTCAGAACTCAAAATCGACGCCGAGCAACCTTTTGAAGAACAGCGACACCTGCGTCATCGCCCGCAGGAAGTTTCAGTCTGCTGAACAGGTCAATGGCCTCTTGAGAGTCCCAATGCGGCTCTGAAGGTCGAGCAACCACTCACGATGTGTTTAGCATGCGACGCACACCACCATCTCCCGAGCTGAGCAACCACGGCATGATCCCGGCCCATCGCCACGAGGCTCTGCGATGACCTTGCTGTGCGCTGGACATAACAACCCGCCAGCTGCGCAGAATCAATTCGTCAAACTGGTATCCTGCTACCTTGTCGTACTTCGCGATTGTAACATTCAACCGCTTGGTTTCTCAGTCTTGCGCGACCCTGTTCATGAGTAAACGAATTGGTTCACGAACCTTGATCCCGTATCGGAAACTCCATCGTACATGGTCTGTATTTGAGTGGAACGAGATGGCAGACCAACCCGTGTGTCCCGAGAACCACGACTCAGGACTCGCTGTGGCGAGCGCAGTTGCTGGTCTTCTCACCTTGTCGTTTGCCGTGTGGGCGACGAGCTTGTATCGTATGGACGGAGTCCTTACAGCGGATGCGGAGTTTGGAGGCGTGCGGACAGCTCTTGCATGGTATGCCAAAGTCTTCTGCTAAATCGAAACCGGTGGAGGATATTTAGATGCATTCGATTAACGCCTACCAGGTTCCAGCGAGAAAGCGAATGGTTAAGCGAAATCATAGCCTCTCAACCAAACTACCGCAACGAACTGACACCTATAATCAACCAATCCCAGCTATCCCGGGACTCAACAATTGTCAACGCCTCACAATCAGGCAACGAAAGCGCCGTAAACGAAAGTGCGGTAGCAAGCAACAGCAACCACCGCATGAGCACGGCCCTCGAAATTGAAGACACAACTCAAGACGACACCGAGCGCCGCCAAGCACACAACAAGGTGATCGAAGAAGGGTGGAAGAAGCCGTCGATGCTACGATTAAGGAGGTCGTTACGTCATTTCAGCACTCTGAGAGAAGGAGTAGGAGGAATAGCCATCATAGTGGGAAGTCACATCATAATGGTCATGGCCACCATGGGGCTCATCCTAGAAACCGTAGCCATGATGGCTCACCGGAAGCGGCGAGGGGGAAATGGGACGAAGTCATCCATACAACTATCCGGCAGAACCGTGTGAAGCGGGATATAACGAGCCGGTTTCGGTTGCTGCCGAAGATCAATCGGCAAAAGAAGATGCATCTCCAACTCTTGGATGAATTGAAGGATGTGGAGAGAGAGCTTAGGATGACTATGGAGGCTGTCGAGCCGCTAGACTATGACCTACAGTGGCATGGTGAGTGGGAGCTAAGATTTGCGCAGCCGGAGGATGCCACAGAGGTGGTGGAACCTGCACGACCGCCTAGACGGCAGGACACGGAGAGGGGTGCGCGAGGCCAGGAGAATGCCACGAGAGTAAGGCCATTCAGAGAGCAGGCAAGGGAGTGGCTCCAACAGTGGACATGGCATAAGATAACGACGCTTTCGCTGTGGTGGTTGCCTGCAAATTCTATATTTCGGAAGAAGCTGCAGATCTACTTCGATTGGATGCCCAGGAGGGATAGGGCGCTTAGTTTGAGGAAGCAGAGAGAGTCGATGGCTACAAGGCTGTTGTTTGCGTATCTGGTTATAATTGAGACGTTAGTAATCGCCCTTTGTGCGCGAGTTGCTTGGAATAATGCTGATGTGTTACAGGCAACTATCGAATAATAAACCGATGAATACTTACCATGACAAGCTGATACATCGTCTTGATAACAGGAGGCTAGGGCTTTTTAGAGAGACATCGAGGGATTCGCAGGCGCCAGTGAAGGCAGATGAGCAGTAGCTACCTAATACAAAATGCTTGATGTCCAACCTCGTTGCAAAAAGATGCGTTTGAAGTTACAAGCTGTCTCGATCCCTGGAAATCAACCAAGGACCCGCTGCAAACTCCCAACGCCAGAAATCCCATCCCGCCATCGACGCCCAAGTCCTAAAAGCCCTCCCTAATAACCTCTTGAGCCCACATTCGCCCCCTATCGCGCATAAACCAACTCAAAGCGTTTCACCCAGCTGAGAGTTGGTGGTGTTCTGGTAGTAGATGCATTGCCCTAGGTAAGGCCCAAGTTGACAATCCTACGGCGATCTGATATAAACAGAGCTGTGCTTCCGGCGAAGCGAAGTAAAGCGCAGGTGGGCGAGGCCAAGGGGACCCAACACCTCGTTTGCCTCGAAATGGTATCCCTCAACATCCTCCTTAGCCGGAGACAAAGGCTCTCAATACCTCAAGCTAACACTATACAAAATAAGTTACCTCAGTCAAACAGATTTGAACTCAACACCGAATTTACTGTTTTGGTAGTTTAAGCTGGTTATCAAGACTAACCGGCACATATGACCTGGTCCTCAAGAACCGATTTCCTTGGCTGACCCCCCTGAAAGGGCCCTTTTAATAAAAAGTGAAAAATACAAGGGCGCCTTCCTTTATAAGACCCTCCCCCAGAAACGTGTCCATGGCAGCCTTTCGACCTGCAGTGCCTGGTCTTATATAGCCATAAATGCGGTACCCACCTATATCCAAATACCCAAGGCACCGCCACCCGAAATGAGTTACCACTTCAAGCACCACACGAACTGCGCAAAGCGGATATCAACCAGCTACTTTTATTCATCGATAACTCCCCCAACAGCTCAGGTTAGCGCCCCTCCAAACGTGCTACCCCCCACTTCTTACCACCACTCAAGCTCCGACCATTAGATGTGGGCTCAATACCACAAGCTATCAAAGTGCCCAGGACAGAACTGTCCAGAACGGGTAATTGATTTAAATAGATTAAACCGGCTAAGCGGTGGATGTCTCGGCAAATTTTATCTTGCGGTAATGGCTTAAAGCTCAAGTGCCCAAGATAGCGCTACCCGAAACGAGTTATCCTTATCCGTTACCTCTTGTAGAGCAACTCGCAATCGAGAAAGCAGCCTCCATGGTATCAAATGCGTACCCCAGCCCTACCCTAAGAACTACCGGAAACGAGTTGTACTCTCTCCCCCTGAGTCCGAGGTTTCCGCTCTTTTTCACCCAAGTCCACAAGCTGCGAAAGTATCAGGAGTTCTGTTCACAGCTTCAATCAACCAAACATCAAAGCTCGAAACAGGTTATGGAGGTAGTCTAATATTCGTCTCCTTAAAATACAGTCCTCTCTTCCATCTGACATCTTCATCTAAACTTTAAAGGAAGTAGTGGCGAGTATTCTATATCTGCCAATCATAACATAACCGCTGTAAAGAGCTAAGGGAAGTTGGAACTCGCTATACAAATGCTATCATCTCACGTCTGTTTTTTCTCCAAACCACTCCTCGTCCTCTGAAGTTCGAGGCTTCTAGTCCTCTTCGACGGCAACTCTTCCCCCAATTACATCTTCTCAGCTGGGATCGGCTCGAGGATATCCTTTCCGATCCTTGGGTCGACTTCGTGAGTGGTGTACGGATTCTCCCCGCTATTTCTGGCCTTCTCAGTCGAGCGACTAGCGTGATGAGTACTCTGTGTATTCTGCTTTTCGATAGCATCATGATGAGGCTGCTTGGTACCAAAGCTCATCCTTCTACTCGCTCTGCTCATCATAGTCTCCCTCTTCTCAAGCGGCGCACCATTAGCATGGGATCTGGTCTTTTCAAGAGCGAGAGCCTCGTCAGTCGGCGCCTCCTCCTTTCCCGTATTCTTCGGTACGCGAATGAGCCAATAAAGGAAGATGGCCCCGAAAATGTTGAAGACGACGTACACCTATTCCCCATTAGCAACCAATCCCCAACCACCAATAAAACCAGGCAAAAGTTTCCAGAGCTCAGCACGTTGACGCCGCCGCCATCGGAGTGTGGAAATGGGTTAACACCGCCGTCATCAAGGTATAACGTACCTGAAGTATACCGAAGTTTCTCCATCTGTTACTGTAAGAGGAGGAGAGCTGGCTCAAGAGGAAGTTGGTGTCGGCAACGGCGCAGAACTGGCATTCGCCCGTTGCATTCTCATCGACGAGGTATCCGCCAGCAAAAGCCATATAGTTCTTAAGGTAGTCCCCACAAGTCTCTGCACTCGGTGGGTTAAGCCTTAAGAGCTCTCTGTCGGAACATACGACGGCAGTATTCGCTAATCCAACCGAAAGCATGGCATCTACCAAGTACCTGTAAACATGTCCGTTAGCTTATATAACAATTAAATAAATAAATAAATAAAAATCCGGAGAGGTCCTGGCGAAGGCTTGGTGATCAAAATTTCGGGGCAAAAGCTATAGATGACATTCTGAGCCGGTTGAAGCTCGAAAGTCGACTTACGTGAACGGGCTAATTCCTACAAAACGTCAGTATTATTTTCTCGGTTAAAAAAGAGGGAGTACTGACGATACATGAAAATCCAGAAGGAACTGTTTAATAGCCGTTAGCAATGCCCTCAATGCTGTTCATCAATGGGAAGACTTACGGCATTTTATCCGGCGTAGCCAACACACCACAGAACACAAGACAAAGCGAGAACAGCAGGGCGGCGATGTTGCCTCCAGCTTCAGCGTTCTCAATCCCCGCAATCACCATATCCGTAAACGTACTAGTAAACATCAAGAAACTCCAAATCAACAAGAACATCAACCCCGTGCGCTCAGTAAACTGATCAGCAGGATACGTGTTCTTATACATCTTGATTGGCCAGTAGTAGGTCGCGTAAAGCAGCACGGCCATCAGACTGTTCCATGGCAGCTCTACGATGATGTTGGACAGGATAAAGACTTTCCAACTGTAGGTCTTTGATGGGCGCTCGCGGATCTCGTAGAGGGAGCGCTGGGTTACGAAGTGAGGCATGATCTGCTGTACGAGATTGCTGAAGATGGTGAGGAGCATAAAGATAGAGAACAACTGGTTCTGGACTCCCTGGAGCGAAGTGGGTGTATCCCAGAACGAGAACCCAATGAAGAGACCAGTCGACACGCAAAGGAAGGTCTTGGAGTAGAGGTACGATGGTGTGCGCCAGTATTGCTGGAAGACTCTAACGCAAACAGTAGCCAACTGAAGTCCGAATGGGGCGGCATACTCGTCGAGAGCTTGAGTATCATTCTCGGCGGGCTTCTCAATCAAAGCAGAACGCATGTGAGCGAGTTCATCCCTCACAACCTGTTTCTCGGGACTATCACGCCAGACTTGCGGCCAGTCAATCTTATTATCCGAGCCCGGGGCCGCACCGATGACATCCAACATCCACTCAGCAGGGTTCTCCTCCTCGCCGCAAGACCTGGAGCCGTTGCGCGTGAAATATTTAGTTAACGTAGAAGAGCGCTCTCCGATGTTGCCAAAGTAGACCGTCTTTCCGCCCTTGGCGAGGAAGAGGAGACGATCGAACTCCTGGAACAGAACAGCGGATGGCTGATGGATGGTACACAGGATCGCTTGGCCGTTGTCGGCAAGCTTGCGCAGAAGGGCGATGATGGACCAAGCGGTTTGAGAGTCCAGACCAGAAGTCGGCTCGTCGAGGAAGAGGAGGAGCGCTGGCTTGGCGGCAAGCTCGACGCCGATGGTGAGTCGCTTGCGCTGCTCGACGTTGAGGCCTTCGCCTGGCACACCAACGACGGCGTCGGAGTACTTCTCCATCTCCAAGACCTTGATAACCTCGTCCACATAAGCAATCTTCTCCTTAATCGGCGTCGTATTTGGTTGTCTAAGAAGCGCAGAGAAGGTCAAGGCCTCGCGGACGGTGGAGGTAGCCAAGTGCAAATCCTGCTGTTGAACATATCCAGTCTTACGCTGGAATCCAGAATCACGCTGACGACCGTCAACAAGCATCTGTCCTGTAACAACACCCATGGTAACGCGGGAAGCCAAAACATCAAGAAGAGTAGTCTTTCCGGCGCCGGAAACACCCATGAGTGCGGTCAAAGTACCAGGCTTGACCCATCCATCAACATCATCCAAAAGCTTGCGTGGCTCCTTCTTAATCTTAATATCGTAGTTGACACCCTGCCAGTGGAAAATAGCAGTCTGCTTCTGGATCGACGGCGGAGCCTCGCCGTGGGCAGCATTGGTAGTAGTGCGCTCAAGGGTGTTATCAGCAGTCTCGCGAGCTGGCGGGGCACCCTCCTCATCATCGCGGTGCTTGCCGACATCCGGAAGCTTGGTACGTGGGAAGAGAAGAACCTCACCCTTGGATTTCTTGGCAGTAATGTACTCGGTAGCGGCGAGATGAGCAACAAGGCCAGCAACAACAAGAGCCCAGAGGATACCGAAGTTACGCCACAAATGGGACTTTTCGTAAGCGTAGTTGACGCGGAGCCAGGTATCACCGTCGACCATTTCGCTTCCTGGAGTAGCCCCTGTGGTGACGCAGATCCTGTTCTCCTCGGAAACGTTCTCATATCCTGGCCCGAATGGAAGAAACTGAACACACGGGACTGATCTACCGGAAAACTCGTTGACCATCAGGGACTCGAAAGCGTAGCCGACCGGGTCAAGATAGTTGATCCATCTGAACCATGGGTGCATGTCTCTGATTGGAATGGTGAAACCGGTGTAGATGATCAATGCGAGAATAATGACGGCAGCTGGAGCCATGGCCTGCGGCAGAGAGCGAGCGGTAGACCCAATAGTACGGAAGAACATACTCATGGCCATGACGCAAGAGAAACCGAATAACAAGAAGATGAAAAAGTTCTCCGGCGTTCTTCTCAAGTTGGTCATAAAGTAAAGTGTCAAGTTGAAAGCGATCGAGGTCAAAACCTTATTCGGCATGTCGCAAATCATAGACGCGATAGCTTCGGCGAACGGATGATAAAAGGCATATTTCGTATGCTTCTCCACAATCGGACGTTGAGCGAAGAGCGTCAGAATTTCCAAAGCCGAAGAGAAGGCGTTCATGAGGATGGCAAAGAAGAGCAGTGCTCCCTTGCTGAAAAATGTTTCAGAGCTGTCGGCCAGGTTGTAAAAGATAGACGAGATAATCAGCGCCATAATCGAGTTACCAATGATGCCACCAATCAGGACACTCGTGTCACCACGAAGGCGTTGGAAGCCTCTGGTGACACAGAGGGAAACCTGTTGCTTGATGGAAATGGTGTACGGAGACTTGAGACGCTGTCCCTTGGCCTGCTGAGCCTTACGGCCAGCCTTGAAAGTTTCCAAGTGGTCACCACCGACTGGGAACTTGCGGTTGAACTCGTCAATGTCGCGGAGAAGTTGGACACGGTCCTCGGACTCGTTCCATCTCTGTGCAAACTCCTCTGGGGTCTTTGGAGTAGAGTGCTCATAGCCCTTCTTAACGACACGCTCCAGTGGAGAGGTCAGGGAGGTGAGGAAGTCGGCAGTGGTCTGACGCTCTGGGCAGTCGAATCCCATGTCCATGAAGAAAGCCTTCGCCCTGTCGACGTGGCCAAAGTAGATCTGGCGACCTTCATAGAGAACCAAAACTTTGTCAAAAACATCGTAAATGGACTGAGAGGCCTGGTAGATAGCAACCATGGCAGTGCAGCCGGACAAATCGGTGGAGAGTCTCAAAGAGCGGACAAATTCGAGAGCAGTAGCGGAATCGAGGCCACGGGTAGAGTTATCCCAGCACTGCAATGGAGACCCGCCAAGTGCGACCTCGGCAATGGAAACACGCTTTCTCTCTCCTCCAGACACACCACGAACGTAATCGTTTCCGACCTTGGTGTTGATGGTATGGCTGAGACCGAAAATGGCCATGATAACATCGCGCATGTGCTCGGCATACTGCTCGCGGGTGACGCCTGGAAGGCGGTTGTCTGGTGTGCGGGCGAGGGCGGCGAACTTGAGGGTTTGACCAACGGTCAATTGTGGGAAATGGACATCAGTCTCGGCCTGGTAGATGCACTCTCCTCTAAAGTCGTTGTGCATCTGCTTGGCGGAAATACCCTAGATATGCGTTAGCAATGGAAATCTTTTCTCCAAAACTCCAACAAATAAAGCTCACCTGGTAATTGATCTCGGACTTGTCGTCAATGAAGAAACCACTCGTCTCTCCAGAAATGGTCTTCAAGAAAGTCGAACATCCAGATCCTGGACGTCCAAGCACAACCAACATCTCTCCCGACCTGACCAACCCATCAAATTCCTGCAGAATCTGAATCTTGCGCTGGCCCTTACCTCTCCACTTGTTGATCAGACCTGGCAGTTCGAGCGGGTAGTTACCAAAAGTCTTCTGATAATCGGTCGGGTTACCATATCCATGGACGTTCAAGCTGCGATATGCCACACCAGCAGTTCTCGTCGGATATCTCTCTGCATCCCTGCTCGTGATTCCCAACAAAGTCTTAGTCCACGCTCTGGCATTGAACTTGTCAGAACGAGGATCAATTCTTGGGTCGTCGTGAGACTCGGTGAAGGGGTTCAAGTAAGCTCCATCTGGGCGTCTGACGGAAGCCTGAGTCACGGTGCGCGCAAGGGTGTTCGCATGCTTCTCGTTCGCCTCAGTGTTGTTTGAGCTCTCATCATCAGTCTCTCCAGACAGCGTATGCGACTCCTCAGTCTCAGGGCGGCGCTGGCCCTCGTTCGTAATGCCCGCGGCGATATCCTGGGCTTCTGGCAGAACCCATGGTCCTGGGACGGCGGAAGCGGCGCCGGTAGACATGGTGGCGGAGTTGTGGCAATGAGTGTAAGGTGATATAAATCAGAAGCTTCGTATTAAACAGTCGCCCAGTAGAGACAACAACCCTTAACGGGTGCGTGTATTAGAACTCGTTGAAGTCGCCTAGTCAACCACCAAGTCGCCTTGTGAATTAGTTGTATGGGAGAAGAAGGAGAAAGGAAAGGAAAGGAATTTGTTCCTATGGGAATAGAGGCGTAGTGGTGCAAACGGAGTGGCAGATTAGGATTTAAGACTTGACGACTTGAGGAGTGCGGTGCTTTCGCCAGATCGCGGAGCCGTCGTACTCTCCGCTATTTGGAGATAAGGCACGCTAGAAGGGACAGAGACAGCGAGCTAGCAAACCTAAAACGTGCTTGAAAGGGTCCAGTTAACCCTAAAGATGTGGGGCAAGAGACTGCGAAAGAGAAAAGAGAGTCTGGCCATTGCTTTTGGCGGGTTGGCTATTAGCTATTAATCTGACTCCTAGCGATATCCCCACCTCATCTTCAGCGCCCTCAAACCCCTAACTGCCACCTTCTGGCCTCTGTATGGGGCAAAATTGATAGACCCCCCATCCCTCGTTCCTCATTCCTCATCCCTCATCCCTCAAATACCATCCCTCATCCATCAAAGTGGTCATCGCTCAGTAAAAGGTGATCTGCTCCAATCGGAGGTTCCAGCATCCGGTCTGCCAAGCCGCATCGACAGCTAACGTGCCACTACCAAAAACTAACTCCCCCGACAAGATTGCACCCTAACTACTTCGGGTATGCGAGCTTCTCTCGGTTCGGGACCCAGTCAGGGTCCTGGCTATTAATTGGCTATTTTGAGCACTGACAGCCCCTAATCAGACAAGTCCCACCCCCGCCAAGATCGACATTTTATCAGGCAAATCCACTCAGACAGACGGACCACATGCGAATACGACTGCGGTGCTTTCGGAGCTTATACGCAGAACTACAGATGCCACTACTGATCTCACCACCCCACGCAGTCAAGCTGCTTTTGCTTGGCTAGACAGGAGACGCTGATGAGGTGAGATTCAAAGAGTGAGATTCAAAGAGTGAGATCCAAAGAGTGAGAAGATAAGTGAAAGTCTCGACCACTAGTTATAAGTTCCGTCGATGGAAAAGTTGCAGTTGGATGACATGTTTGGGTTAAGGGTGAAGTTCCTTATTTCTTATTTCTTATTTCTTATTTCTTATTTCTTATTTCTTATTTCTTATTTCCTATTTCTTATTTCCTAATTCTTATTTCTTATTTCCTATTTCTTATTTCCTATTTCTTATTTCCTAATTCTTATTTCCGATTTCCTATTTCCGATTGCCTATTTCTTATTTCCTATTTCCGATTTCCGATCTTCGTACTCGCAGCCATCAAAATAAAGGTGGCACGTCCACGCTTGACCTTTACGATCTCACGAAAGCAGGAGAGCTCGCCAAGCAATGTTCTAGCCCATCACCCCGCTGACGGCGTCCCGAACCTCTCACCGCTGCCGCTAAGCGACATGACATATCCCACTTCATCCTTTGAATACGAGCGAGTACGAGTACGTGGAAGCAGCAGTTTTGTCGTCTCGTACCCTATGGACCCAACCGTACATGTCTTTGATTCTTAGTGATTATTGACTCTTCGGTTACTGACTCTTCGGTTACTGACTCTTCGGTTATTGACTATTGACTATTGACTATTGACTATTGACTATTGACTCTTGACTCTTGATTCTTGTCTTAACCACTTAACCACTCGACAATTTCGAGTATTACACTCCCTCGCACCCTTACCCGTCGGCTCTCATTGCTTGGGCTCCCCCCAATCCTTTCGGGACAGTGCGGGTGCGGCGGGTAAGCAGGTCAGCATCAACTCGTCATCAACGCTGCCTACTTCCGCGCGTCTATATTTACCCTGTCAATTGTCCGAAACACGTGTCGTCTGCCCAGACATCTTTGTGCTCACTAAGCAAATACCACAGCATGTAGCCATCAGGAGTAACCCAACCCCGCATGGGTGGTGGACGCCGTCGATTCCAGAAGATGCGGCCTTACAAAACACAACGCCTGCCAATCGCTAGCAGTAGCGCCGGACGCAACAATTACAGAGTAGCACGGGGTAGGCGCACTGCCATTGCATGGCGGCTAAATTGGTACGAGGATACTTGCGTCGCCCACAGCTCGGATCCGATCGGTGTTCTCATCGTGCGGCTAGGGAGTGGGACGGTGCGATCGCGATCATGATCATTTATCGAGTGTCCACGTGAGCAGATTCCAAATTGCAGCCTAATTGAGGTTTACTCGCCGGAAGCGCCGAGACCGCCGGAGGTGCCGCTCTCACAGAATGGGGACCGCCGGCTATTGCTATTTCTGTTGCTACGTGTTGTGTTGTTACCTATCTGCCTTTGCTTTCCTCATTGTCTCAGTCCTTGATTTGCTTCACAGGTATTCTGAATTTTGCTAAGCGGTGCGGTCCACGCCCCTTACCAATTTCTTGCTCGATGTTTGTGCCAAGTCATTCATGGCCATGTCTTAACTTCGCCAACTAAACTGGTCATCTATGGTAGCGTTACGAGTCTTGCAGACTGAGCTTGTTCTTGCAAAAAGCACTTCAGCACAAGCAGACTTATAACCAATCGTGATCACTACGCAGCTCAAGTGTACCTCGCGAGGCTCAGTTCAGTCTATTTACACCGATTCTCACGCAACACTAATGCTGCACCGTATTCCTCCTCCCCACTCCCAACCTCTCCGTCACACCCCCCAGTATCGCTGTCAATGCCTGGCCGAGCGCTTTTGGATCATACCTCATCCCTCCTACTCCCCCTCCCCCTTTACCATCCCCATCAGCCTTCCTCCCGTATACCTTGACGGTCTCCACGCCTTTGCTCTTCAGGTCTCGCTTGTCGACTTGTGGCGTGCCATCGCCTTCGAGGTAGATGACATGCGTTACGTACTGCCCCAACTCCCCATCCAGCACCCTCTTCCTCCCACTTGAACTTGCGCAGGCGTTTCCGATCGCGCAAAGGAAGTCGCTAGCCGTGAAAGGTTGAGCGCTGGGCCCTGTCTCCCTATCTAGGCTGCCGTTGAGGATAAGTATCTTCGTCCTTATCCCAGCGTCTGCTATAGCTTTCCCTACGCCCTTGAGAATAAGGCAGGGAACGATGGAGGTGTAGAGTGACCCGATGGAGTATATGACGGCTTGTGCGGATTCAAGGGAGGCCAGGACGCGGGGGTTGGGGGAGGGTCGTATCTCCTGCCCATAAGGGTTTATAAAATAGATGCGATGGATTCTTGAAGGGAGCTCCTGGGTGTCTGTCTTGACAAAATCGATATTCTGTTTTCGGAGCGAGGGAAGAGAGCCAGGGAGGTTTGCGTCTTCTACGAGATCGTGGGATGCCATCTCGTCTTGGTCGGTGGCTCCATCGAGGAAAGCCGCAGGTGAGTTTGTGGCGGTGCCGATGGAAGGTGGGAAGAGGAAGGCTCGGCTGGTGGTCGGAGTCATTATGTCCATATCACTCACCCCTCCCCCTTCACCAATTTCTCCATTTGGGGGCGTGGGCGCAGAGCTGGATAAGTTTGAAGGCGAAGTTGATGCTAGGGTCGGGTGGCTAATAGCGTTCTGCCCAACAATACTTGACCCATCCCGTAGGCCGGCACAGATGTGGTGGCTGAAGTTTGAGTTTATGGCTGGGATGACGTCCGCGCCTGTTACACCTGTGATGGAGCCGAGGAGGTAGATAGCAGCCTCGAAAGAGCCGGTGAAAAGTCTCGCGCCGGTAAGGAACAGGTTCCCTACTGAGGCGGACTGGAAATTGAAGACGGAGCTGGGCCGGGCGCGTTTGGTGATCTCCATGTTGAGGGTATTCAGGAAACTCCGGATCAGTTCTCTCTTGGGTGATGAGATTGAAGACCAAAGAGGATGGACGCCTTCGACTATCTCGAGCCATTCGAGGCGTGCGAGGGAGGTAGAGGAGGGAAGGCGGTGGTTGAAGAATCTTTTCAGTGCGGGAGACTCGCCGTTGGAGCCCGACGGGCCGGAGGAGGGGATGAGGCGGACGAGTCGACCTGATCTAGTGTAAGTGTAAGATGGGGGGGGAAGATGCAGAGAGGATCTCGCTGCGCTCGAACGACAGGTGGAAATGGCTGCTCTTCACTTACTCCTTACATCGCCGATTCCTGGGCCGCCGAAGACGCGTATTAGTTCTGAGGAGCTGCCGCCGTTGTCTGATATGGGAATGATACTATCAGCCGTCAGCACCTATTCATCTGGCAATCTGCTTTCCCAGTCCTCCTTCAAAGCGTATGTAAGAGGGCGGAAGAAAAACTCACTAGCTCAAAGTACACCCCTTATCCTTCGCCACGCCATCAAACACATCGACCAACGTATTCGCCGCACTCCCCCCTGAAAATATGGCGATATTATTCCGCCTCTTCGCCAGAGGCTTCGGTGGTCCGTTTTCTGTTATGACTTCCATCTTTCGCCTTCCTCTCTTACTCAACTCAACTCCAAGTCCTGTTTGCCAAGCAGTTGCGCTGTGGTGTGGTTTGTCGTCGGCGCAAATTTTAACCAATTGAGCCTCAACCAAATCGTAAAGAGGGTCGAAAGTAGAGGGTTGAGAAATAATTATACGAATCTCAGAAATGGTTTGCTCAGAGTCATGAGAGCAGATAATCTTGACACGCTGTTCTCGTCGTGATGATGGGACGTTCCATCAAGGTTGCGGCCCGTACCTGGCGAGATTTGCCGGAGTTTAACCGACTGACTTGGCGTGATGAGATGGAGCATCACATATCGACTTTAAGGAGGTTCCAAGTAGAGGTCCGGATGTTCATTTTGAGTCTCGAATTTATAGAGACGAAGACGAAGAAAGTTGATGAACTACTGTTAAATGGTTGTCATGTATCGTGAGTATGAAAGACTTTCGCGGCGAGGAGCGCTGAAGGACAATCATCGTCTTCTCGCTATTGCCCGTATTAAGAGTGTCCCCGGTGAGGCGTCTGTATACAAATACCTGGGCGCTATAAACCGACTATGGAAAGCTAAGTGAAGGGTAAACTCCTCAGTTCTCTGCTCTTCTTTAAGCTGTCCTGGGCACTCCCGATTTCTCACTTACGACCAATTCTGGATGCTAACCAGCTTCTCTCGTCCTCGGCTTTTCCTCCGTCTTCAGAACCTCTCTGGCGGCAGTTCAAATTGCTGTAACTGATGTTTTCGTAACTCATCTATTTTCTACATTTCACTATCTACGGGGAAAACCCCTTTTACGGAGGTCGCATAAATAATAGAAGCGTCCAGCTAGCCTAGACGCTTTGCTGGGCAGCCAACCACAGCCCCTCTATTCTTCTATTTCTAGAAAGGCCTAGGACGTCCATCATCCTCAACACAAACAGGTGTCATTGATTATACCAACATACTAGCAGGCTTAACTCTATTCTACTCTTTCGTCCCCTAATCTCCGGCGACAGGATTGTGGCCGCGGTGTTGTTGAAGCCGCTCCTGTAGGTCAGCTGCCAAGAATGGTATCCTTACCGTTAGTTCTTCGCAGGTCTCAATGGACTTGGCACCAGCAACATTAAGTTCCCGATACCCTGGTTGAATTCTTTATTCATCCGAACTCAGACCAACCCGTCATTCTGTCTTGGGTCTTTCGATTCTAGACATGGCGCAAAACACAACATGCACCTGCCCCGCCTGGCCCCCGAAACGACGATACCGCGCTCAGCATCGCCACAGCAATCACAGTCATCACGACCTTCCTGGTAGTCATAGGGAGCGGCGAAGAGCAGGTTGTTTTTTCTGCAGATGGCTATTAAGAATGAGCCAGAAGTGGATGGTTAAGGTCGGGAGAACCACCGCTAGCGAGTGTCGCTCTACGAAATGATTTGAGTCACTAGATTTGTGCATGAGAAGATTGTTGTTTGATCTTTCATTGAGACGTTACTTGTCTCGCCATCTCGCTACTATACAAGATATCATGCACAAGACCTCCTGCTACGCCGGCCGCTCCTTTTGTCGCCTTTGAACGCCTCGAAACCCAGTTAACTATCGCCGCGCCTTTCCTCCTTGCCCTTCATCTCCTGGTCCTACACCTATCAACGAAATAAACCTCCATCTGTCAAGACATGTCCTCAATCAATCCAGTGACCCAACGGCACACTCTTACCCCTCGGCGGCATCTGCTCCTCCCACGTCCACTCCTCCGTCAGCCCACCATTCCCTCCATACCCTCTATTCACACCACCTCCCTGTCCAACACTAACCTTCTTCAAGGCGCCGGCCGCAGTGCCAGCGGCCTTCTTCCCAGTCCCAACACCCATACCCCTCGCCAAGCCCAGGTCTCTCCCTCTACCCCATCCCGCCTCCCTCTCTTTCCGCCAGGCAAACCCACTCTGCAACAACTCCGTAATATTAAGCGGCTCCTCCATAAGTTCCGCCGCGCTTCCATAAGGCTTGAATTTTGTGGCCTTGGCGGCTTTCTCTTTGGGAGATAAGGCGTCGTCTATTTTCTTCTGTTCTTTAATAATCTCCTTCAGCTCCTTCTCATCCGCCGTAATCTGCGCCTTCAGAAAATTTATCGAGGGCTTTTCTAGTGCCTCCATTACTGGAGTTCGTGGTTCGTAGGTGATCCCATCCAGCCGTGGAGGGTCTGTAGGCACAATTGAGTTATCGAGGCGCGCAAGTTCGCCCTTGGCCAGGAGTTGGAGGACATCAATGGATTCTCCGTGTGGAATCTTGCCGGGGTGAGATGGAGTTACGCAGTCCATATCCACCTCCTTACGGAGAACGGAGTCGATGTCTACAGCTGAGAAATAGGCGCATGATTGTGGTAGGTCGTCGATACCCATTTGTTGTGAGAACATCGCGCGCGTCCATACGTTTGCGACTTGTAGGGCCATCGCGGCGCGGTATTGATCCCTCTTCCCTACCAAGTAACGGATTTCGTCGTGCACCGTAATAGCGAGACGCGCATCGAGGTTGAAGCGCCGGATGAGGTAGTCCATAGCTACAATCAGCAGGTGGAGATAATCGACACCGGAAGACTGGATGGCCCAATTTATGCGGGAGGTCATGAAGCCGCCTTTGTTGATGTTGCGGGACATCAAGGCTTCTGTTATGCCAGCACCCAATACAGGAGTACGAGGACGTTCTTGCTCGGCGAATTCTTCGAGTTTGTTGAAGACGAAGGATTCGGTGCCGCCGCGCCAGAAGGGCTTCCTGTAAAGAGCTTTCCGGTTCGTTTTCGTGCCTTTAGTCTCTTTATAAAGCTTCGTTGCGACTTCGGTGGTTTCCGATTCCGATAACGAGGGGTTAAACTGCCGTAGTAGGGTTGAGGCAAACTTGAGGCCCGCGCCGTAGATACGGCCGTAGTTGAAGACTTTTGCGTCGTTCCTCGTGATCTCTAAAATGGATGCGGTGCGGGAGTGCAAGTCTGTGCCAGCAGCCTTCGTGCCTTCCAACGTCATGAAACCGAGGGCGTTGCCGCCGTGGAGCTTGAACTGTGCGTCCCCGACTAGGGAGGCGATCCAGAGCTCTTCGGAGTCGACGTCGGCGCCGACAAAGCAGTAGCCTGGTGGTGCCTTCACCATGGACTTGAGTTCGGAGCCTACGCGGTTTTTCTTGGCGTTGGAGGCTGTGAGCCAGGTGTTCTCTACTGCGCGGCGGGTGACGGTGCCCATGGGAATTATTTGGGGGAGGATGTATCCGTGGTCCTTGGTTGCCTGGTCTGCGGAGGCGGAAAGGTCGAGGTCGTTGTTGTAGACTACCATCTGAGAAATAATACGGTCGCGGGCGGAGATCCAGTAAGAGCAAGACGCGTTCATCTCCAGCGCCTCCTTCGCATACGGGAACTCAGAGGATAAAATGCCTTGCTCAAAATAAGCCATATAAGACTTCGCCATCGGATTCGCGCATCGTGCTGATGGGCCGTCTTTGTGGGGTAATTTGAAGAACACGCCGTCCCTGTCTTCGGCAAGAGCATAGTCTTTCTCGTCAAAGAGGTTGCAGTGCTGCATCTGCTTCTCTTTATAATTCTCCGCTTCTTTTACGGGTACTCTGAATGTCCAACCGTATTTATCTGACCAGAAGAGGGGATGGCCATCCCAACTCAGTCTCAGTAGCAGAGGAGCTATGCGTGTACGGACAGAGAGGTTTATAGGGCCATCTGTCTTGGGGAAGAGACCTTTATACCACGCGGGCATGCCTGGCATCTTCTGTCGTGCTGCTGGGCGGGGTGGATCGTTCTTCTTCTTGCCTTTCACCATTTTGATTTCCTGTCCGCTCCAGTCCAGTTGTCGTAACCAAGGATCCGTGCTCCATTTCGACTCGTCGTCCTTGATTGCCAGCGCTTGGTCTGTTAAGGCTTGGAGTCTTTCTTGTACTGCGTCTGATAACCTCCTATAAGTCGCTTCCGCGTTATGGATATATGATTCCCAGGACCTGTCGACTGGGAGGATGACCGAGGATAGGTGTCGTAGTGCAGCGAAGGAGACGGGGTGCGGACAGGTGGCTAGGAAGTTGGGGAATACGATCTTGTAGACTCGGTGGGTGATATTTACGTCTGCTGCGCAGTAATCAAGTAAGGTGTCCAATTTCGCCATGATTCCTGCTCGGTCGAGCTCGCCAAAGTCGTCGCGCACACTCTTGTCGATTGTGACGTCTAGGTGGAATTTTGCAACGTCTCGTAATGAATTGGTTGAACTCCTTCCCACCCATAGCTCCTCTTCTTCCTCGTTCAGACTTCTGTCTCCTAGCAGAGCTGCCAGCTCGATATTGTCAGTCTCCCCCGCAATCTTATCCCTCAGCTCCCGACTTTTCTTATGCTTCATCCAAGTCGGCCTCTGCCTCGAACACATCCCATTAACCGCAACATGCAAGCTCATCGTATCGAGAAACGAGTTCCTCGACTGCTTGACATCATACTCCTCCTTTATCCTTGCGCGATCATAACCAATATTGTGGCCGACAATAATTCTGTGTTTCGATGAATCTCCTAGTGGTATCAAATGTCTATCCGTCTCACTCTCACCCAGCAACCACGGACTCAACCACGCATACCATGCTGTAGGTGAGACTGCGGTAGCCATACAAGCAAAGCTTGTCTCCTTCCACATAACTTCTGTATCGAAACACAACATGTCCTCTTCCGGCGCCTCAACCTCTTCCGTCCTCCCATCAGGATAGTATTTCGTCCACCCAGACTTATGCACCCACTTCCTCGGTATCGGCGGCCCATTAGCTTTCACAAATTGTTTAGCGAAGCTCAAATATGGCTCAGCGGCGTCCACTCCCAGCCTGTAGAAGTGCTCGTCCAGTGTCGCGCCTTCGAGTTTAGGAAGGTCAAAGCCGATGGGCGTATTGTCGTCCGTGTTCTTGCCGAGCAGTTGGTGGCGCTCTAAATGGTCTTTCGCCAGGGCGACAAGCTCGGGCGGTGCGGAGGTTGATGCGCCGGGGAAGATTTGGGAGTGGATTGTGCTGGAGAGGTGCTGAACTCCTATCTCGTTGAAGCGGGCTTGGGATGGTTCTGTCAACTGGTTAGCTATGCGCTCGAGTATTTAGGTTCAAATGAAAATTGAGCGCAACTCACTGGCTAAGGTGCCGGCAACTGAATCTTTCTTCTCTTTAGCTGCCGAAGATTCCGTCGCGACTTCTCGCAGTCGTATACTACACCCCACCATCCTCCTCTCTCCATGCGCCTGCGCCCTTGCGCGCCTCCCCAAGCTCGAACATGGTCGACTCGTAGTCCTGGCGCGTAGTGTAAGAAGCATACTATATGCGTCGCGTCGTTATCATTCCATCTTATCACGTTGTGTCGTCTTTGTTGCTTTAGTATATAAATCGTGGTGTTGAGTTGAGAGCTACTATCTGCATGCGGTCGATGATGATTTAACTCACTAAGTCCCGATAAGCAAGGGAAGGCTAAGGGTGGAGTGGCGGCAGTGAAGTCCGATTGCCGACGTTTAGTGATTGGGACCGCCACTCGTCACCGGGAACGCTGAGTGTGCACAGGCGAGGGTCTGGCCAAGCACTGACTGAGGGCGACAACACCAAAAGTCGGACTTCCACATTATTCAACCGTGCTGTGTTTGTTTATTAGCGAGCGTCTACTTATCTATCTTGGTGTTCCATAAGCGAATTTTTACAAAGACTCGCCATTCGCAATCATTCGAAGCTCCAACTACATCTCGCTCGCGAGGCTACACCACGATAAAGCTCGCCATATCTCCGCCTCGTCTCGTCCACCACAAACACAACTCGAATTCTACCTCTACCTACCTCTCAGCATCTCAAATGGCCAGTCCAGACCCCTTCTATGCCTACGACCAGCAATACAACAATTTCTTAGGCGAGGAATCCCTCTTCGTCACCCCCTCGCCACCGCCCATCTCCCGCCGCCCATCACCACCACGACTTAGCCTTTCGCGTTGGGGAAGCCAGAGTTCAGCGCCGCCGTTGGCACGTAACCCTTCATTCACTCTCCCACGACCAGTCCCAAGTGCTTTAGTCAACAGGACGAGGATAGAGTCACATCCACATCCTGATCCTACACTATACCAATCCTACTCCCTTCAAGGTGGATCGAGGCAGCCGTCTCAAACCCGAACCTCGAACAGTGGAATCCAAGCACAATCACAACCACAACCGCAGACTCAAAATTGGTGGATGGACAACAGTAACAACAACTCGCCGGCACAACTTCAGTTCGACTCTAGCTCTATACGCGCGCCAGAAGAGCCATCAAGACCTCTAACGCCGTTTCGGTTTAATAGTGTTGACGGAGAAAATTATCTGGATAGCACGCCTGACTTTGGACACTTTAACTTCGAGACTTTGCGAGACGAGCCGCCTTCGGATACGGATAGCGTGGAAGCACTGGATGGACGAGGATTGAGATACGGAGGGCCTGAAAACATATCACGAACAACGAGTGGAGGGTCTGGATCAGCAGCTGGTTCTGGAAGTGGTTTAGGAAGATTTGACGGAGGCGGAAACATAGACCTCACGTTGACTTCACCTGTTGTCGTTATGCCACGTCGAACTCAGGATATTGCCCGAGGCACAAACAGTAACTCAGCCTTAACCTCTACAGGTGGCACAAATGGCAGAAAACGCGAACGTCCCTCCACCTCCACCAACTCTTCCGCCGTCTCCCCCCCTCGAGTCAAGCGCCGTCGCTCAGCCACAAATCCAGTTGATGACCCATTTAACTCCTCGCGCGCCACCTCAGCCAACGTACTCGACGCAGTGGATCTGGTGGGCGTAGACAACGATCAGAGTTATGGAGCACAGCAGAAAAGGAGGCAGGAGGAGATTGCGAAAGAGAAGATGAGGGAGGAGTTGGAGAAGCCGGTTAAGCTTGCTACGACGCAGTGTGTGATTTGTTTGGATCAGATGGAAAGGCTGGTGGTTACGCCTTGTGGTAAGTTTCCCCGGACGTAATGAGGGCCTCGGTGGGAGGGCGAGGAAAGCAGACTGTCTCGAGTAGAGAGGTCTTGGTATGTGACGATGGTGCTGACTAGTGTAGGACACATGTTCTGTGGCGAATGTCTCCATGGCGCACTGACCTCCAATGCGATGGGGAAGCGTGTCTGTCCCGTCTGTCGCACAAACGTTCCGAACCCGAAGAGGAAGGACGGGGGAAAGAGTAAGGTGGGCTGCGTGTACATGGAGTTGAAGCTGCGGAGTGGGAAGAAGCAAGGAAAGCGGGCTGTGAAGTGAATGGGAGAGTGCGGGCAGATATGACACATCTATGAGATATTGAGGCACGGCGTATACATTAAGCAGAGTGTTAGTGAGAGGCTCAGAGCTGGAAGTATAAGACAGTTTGAGAGGTATTGGAGGCACTACTTACGGAGCAGAGTGCGTTTTGGCGCAAAGGCGATAGATACCATTTTGAAGGGAAAGACCGCAAGATTTTGTAGCGGGCAATTTTAGCACGCTGAATTCGTTCTAGATACCCAAGCAATGAAACAGAAAGCTAGACAAGCTTCTATGCTCATATCCCCCCCCGTCCCGAACTTTTGTATTCATTGGTGATGTAGAGTCCTAGTAGTTATGACAGCGGCACAACCCAATTCGGAAAGCACGACCCTTCCATCACCGACCACCAAACCCCACAGCCATCTTCCCACTTTCACCCAAACTTCCCTTTGAAAGAATCGCTCAGACCCCTCTTAGGTGGATCTACAGAGGAATAAAAAATTACTCCAGGTGGGGGTCGAACCCACGACTTTCGCATTCCTTTGAGAAAGATCATATCAGACAGTTTCCCGTCAAATATAAGAACGACACGCTAAGCCACTGCGTCACTGGAGTCGGTTTGTGTTGGTGGTCGATGGTTGTTATATATATTGGATAAATTGAATTGTGGGAATAACGTCCTGCGCGCTTTTTTCGACATTTGCTTTGCTCACACGACTAATTGAGTTGGCGACAGCTAAATGTGCGTGTTTGTATACTCGAACGAGGAAAGATGGCTAGTAGATGGGGTATTCCCAGTACGGTTTCTCCTCCCCATTTTCATCCTCCCATTCCTCTTTATCCTCCTTCCTTGCATCCCAGAATCCACGGCCGTAAGAGACTAAAATCTCTTCGCCTTTTTTGACGCCCTGCGATTTCCTCTTCTTCCCATCACTTAGCACAAAGACACCCATACACCTTTCTCCTCTCCCAGGCCTCCCATCCCACACCTCCTTAAACTCTGCATTGGCAACCGCTTGGCCTTCTTTCTCTTTTTTAGTCTCCGCCCCTGGCGCTGCTGGAACTCTGCGGAAGTCGTTGATGAACCGCGCCTCGTTTCCCATCGCACTGGCGTCGACGGCTATGTCGGCCTCGCGGTCGATGCTTAGGTCGTAATCGGACTCCCCATATTCCGCTTTATCGACGTCTGAGGTTGAGCTATGAAGCTCACCGATGTAGCAGAGGATAAAACTTCCCGGTGGTAGATCCTTCGTTGCAAACAGTCCGCTCTGGCCACATGCTGGGTGTTTCGTATCACTGGGTGCATTAGAATAGGCGAATAGATGGAAAAAAGAATAGACAGACGTGATGGGTGTTATTCTAACGGCAGCGCAGGGACTAAAAGGTGTTGAGGTCGGGACTTCGGGGACATCTTTCTGTTGGGTGCGGAGAGCTGTGAGTTGCCTTTTTGTCAAGCGCTCTGAACATGTTGGCTTTGAGAGGTAGGGTATTGAGCTTGGCCAGTTCCTCGGGAGGTCTTGTTTGGGTGGCATAATGCGGAGATTGAGGTTTTAATGTTTGAAAATTGAGGTTAAAACAACGTTTTGGAAAGGAGGAAGGAACGACCTGGGGGCGCTTATCGCGGCTACCTCCACCACAGCACCACGACGACCTGTCTAAATATGTCGTAAATAGCAATATATACGATCGCTGAAAAAAAAATATACGCTCATCTGTGGTATCTTCGCTATGAAATATCGAACTTCTTCCCCACTTGTGCCATTCCTACAATTATAAGGAGGTGACCTTCTCAAGGTGAAGGTCATTAACAACCATATACCTACTCAACCCAATCCAACCCCACCGGAACCACCTCATCTGGCTCACATGCGCATGTGTCATCGCCCTCTGCGCCGTTCTCACCTCAGCCGGATGACTCAAAAACACCAACGGTGTGGGATGCTCCCCCGCAACCTTCTTCCCAAACACCATGCTTATCATGCTCGTCAAGACATCTAGTATACTCGCGTACTTCCTCAGTATATTCACCGAGCTCAAAGTATAGAGATCTACAGGACTGTCCCAGCCTGGCCTATTGGTAACGAGCGAGCTAATAAAGTGTCGTGCGCCGTGGTAAAGAGAGATGTGGTTTGGATGGCCAGAGACGCCGCCTTTGTCGAAAGTTATGACGACATCGATAGTAGCAGTTGGAGCATCCTTGGATTTTGATTTCAAGGTATTTGTGAGGTGTGATGCGAACGCGGAGGAAAGGAGGGCGGAGATTTTGACTTCGGACCAGGTTGCTGCCATGGAATCTTGGAAGTCGGGGTTTTCGACTACGAAGACGTCGTCTTCTGAGCGGAGGCCGAGGAGCATGCCTGATTTGATGAGTTCCTTCTTGCGCGTTTGGCCGAGGCCGTCTGCGTCACCTGAGCGAACCGGTTAGTTCTCGTCCTATGAGCTTAAAGCTTAAACTGCATTCTAGGTCGTGCGCCGAAGCACCCGGAGTGGTACTAAGAGCGAAGGATGACAAGACGTACCACTACTCAAACACAGAACCTTAACATGATTCCCACTTTCTGGCTTCGTCAACTGCAACAGCGCAGGCGCAAAGAACATAGCTTCATCATCCGGGTGCGCAATCAGTAGACAGATGCGCTTATTCTTCAGCATTGGGAATTTTCCCCGAGTCGCCATGATGGTGTAAAGCCACCCCACTATGGTCATGAGCGGGAGGGTGAGGAGCCAGAGCATTATCGCAGTGCAAGCTCTACGCGATTAATAAGGGAGATACTGAGGATTGGGAGGGGTAGACAGCAAGGTGTTGGAGGGGAGCTGCCCAGATGGTTGGGTAAGGCCACATTGTGATGCGATAAGATAAGGTTGCGGCAGGGAAAGTGAAATCCGGGGTAGCTGCAGGCACAATGCGGGATAGCGGGTTGGCGGGGATAAGGGTTTAAGCGCAGGGTGTGCTCGCCGACGACGTACCTAAGAACGACAAGTTTTCGGTGAGGACTCTATAGGAGTTAGTGATACTTTTGGAATAGTGAGTTTGCCATGTCTATATGGTAACCTCGTCCTAACATCTGCCAGAGTGAATCTTTCTTTCCCCACCACAATGGTGAAAAAGAACGCCGCAAAGAGGGAAACACCTCCAAATATCCCTCTGTCACAACCAGACCGCTCAGGTCCCGACCCATCACAAAAAACCCTCTTTGCCCTGGCTGAAGAACGCGGGCTCTTAAACCCAGAGAACCATAAACTCAAAAACGGAAAACTGCCGAAGAATGCCGTCCCAATTCGTCCACCGACACCTGACGAGGATTTGTCCCGTTTGGGCAATTCCGTGTTATGGAGTATCAGCATGGCGATGTTGCATTTTACATTTGATGTCTTGACGCAACATCAATATTCGGAGCAGATTTTCTGGGAGGATTTGGCAGTGAGGAGTGCGCAGGCTTTTGTTGGTACGTCTTCTCTTCCCCCTTCCGGCCCCTGCGTTTCCCGCCCTAGGATCATCTTAAGAGGTAGTTGTGATATTGACCCTCCCAGTAATACTCATACTATTCTACACCCTGCACCCCTTCCACCAACCACCCAAGTTTATCCCTTCACTCCCACCTCTGGCAGTAAAATGCATATTCTTCGCTGGCAGTGTTCTCGCCGGCTGCCAGCTCATCTACATTACAAATGTGTACAGCTACTACCACGTTCTGAAACAAGCCCCTCCTCTGGGCGTGCTTTGGATCTGGTTTATCATTGAGTTGGATCTGGGTTGGGCGCTGTGGAGTTTGGGAATTGCAGTGACGTTTTTGCAGATGAATGGGTATACTATTACTACCGGTGCGTAGGTGGGTGTGTTTTAGGAATATGTAACGATATATGGGGCAATATAGAGGAGACAGATTTTCGGAAAGAGGGCTCTGCGATGACGGGCGCGTCAGGGGAGACGACTAGGCAGAGTGATCGTTGACAGGTTGACGCCATGGCGAGTGACAGTGAGGACACTTGTTCCAGCAGCAGTATGACCACAATGTAGACGACGATACAGCCAACTATCTTGATCTGCCACCGTGTCCCTTCAACTCCAAAAGATATGCCTGCTATCACGAGAACAAATGTAATCATGGATTCGAGTCGGTGACCGTGCCCGTTCACAACAAGTGTATATGAAGAGGATTTAAACGCCTCAGCTCGAACTTCATAAAACCTGTCAAGCCTCAACTCATCGCTCAGGCATTGAGTCTTAACACAATTCGGTATCATGGTTCACCACTGACGTCAGCCACATAACACAAAATGCCGCGCCTCTTCTACTTCACATCCGTATGTCTCGATCTTTACCCCACCATCGAATTCTTCTAAAAATCAGCCACCTAGGCCCCGCATCGGCGGAGACGGTCGAGGGACCCGTTGATTGAGTCGAGGGAGGAGCCGAAACGGGCCTCTAGGCGCTTGTCGAGGGGTTCTTCCCACATATATGAGAATGCTGATTTTAAGTCGTTGAATTGGCCAGAAGGCCTCGGGAAGGACTGCGACGCAGTCGTCCGCGGCCCATCATTACGGTAGTGTTTTTGACTCGCAATCAGATCATTGATCTACTCGCTCTCAGTCTTATACCTATGAACATCAGGCATATACTCCCTAATCCGTCCTTACTCCCATCGACTTCAACCCACGCATTCTCCCGTCCCGTGGACCACGCTTTCCGCCTATTCACACGCATCACACCCCTGCTTTGCCTGCTTCTCCATTCCACGATCCATGCCTAGGCAAAAGAGAACATGACACAAACCGATAACACAATCCCATAATCGTGAGGCAACACCAACTTAAATAGCAAAAGACACCTACCAACTCAGCGCCGTCTTTACACGCTCAAACTCGACGTCTGTGGACCGTAGACTAGATATCTGGAGGAGGATAACTGCGGTGACGGCGACAAAGAACGTTAATATCCCAGCTATACTGGCTACCATGGACAACGGCGTATCCGTCTCAGTCTCCGCCATCATGCTTTTACTTCTCTCCCACGTTCCCGCATTCTCTGACGGCTGTGCAGTGAGGGGTTGCCTAAACAGAATCGCATGAGTCCTCAGAGAAATGAGAACTTCAGAGATAAAACAACCAGATCGCAAAACCAAGGAAATGTGAAAAGATAAGATAGAAAATGGAGGGTCAAGGCAGATACGAAATACATCTCGCTTACGAAGAAACGTTTTGGTGGCCGAAGTTCATGTAGTGCTCAGCTGCAAAGAATATACCTTGCTAGTCTCGGCACTCTTTCTCCTCTCCGCAGCTACATTAAACTTAACCATTGGCATGAAGAATAATATAACGTGGCACAACCGGTTAGCAGCTTAATGGTATATTACTTTAACATTGCACAGCCTTCGTACATCCACCCCTCTATATGGCGCATCTCTATACCACCTGAACTCCATAACCGGTTAACCACCACTCGTTGACGCCGATAACTCCTCGCAGTGCTCGCTATTCGTATCATACGTGAGCAATCTCTTATGAACAGCACTTTACAGTTCATCGTTCTCAGCATTCAAGCTCTCCCACTCCTCATCCGTCATCTTAACTTCCTCCTTCCCCATTTGCCCTCCCTCTTCCTTGGCTGCTAGGTTATGCAACCCCAAAAACCCCCTCACCCTCTCCGCATTCGTAGCCCTGGTATCAGGTTTTAAGCTGACGAACCCAGTCATGACTTTGTACTCAACCTTCTTCGGCAAAAACAACTCCCACCTCTCCACAACCCCACTCATACTACTCTGCGCAAGCTCCGGGTTGATATCATACCCATTAGCACTCCGCCTATAAATCAGCTTCTTGACCCACGCCCGGATATACTGCCTACTCCTATGGTGCTCCATTTTCGTCGTCCAAATCGCTTGATCCAGCGCCCTCCTCTCTTTCTCCCCCACCTTATCCTGTCCCCGCTGCACCCTATTCCATTGATGTAGTAGCTTTCGGTAAGCTTTAATGTTTTGCCTGTGCAGGGCGCGACCTTCTTCCATAAGTTGCTCGGCGCGGCCGAAGCGTTGACGCGCGATCTGGGAGCGGATTATTTTGTCGTACATGTGGATGTTCGGACTGACATTATACGGCGCACTCGTCATCGTCCTCCACAGGTTCTCCACCGCCGTAGGCGGCAACGGTTTTCTCGGGTGCTCTTTGGATGTTGAATGCGGACTCGGCGTATCTTTTTTCTTGTACACGGAGAGGGTGTATGTGCGCTCCAGTATCTCTTCCCAAGCCGACAACGGGATAGGGAGGCCGTACCGCCTCGAGATAAAATCCATCAACCTCAGCGCTAGGGGTATGTCTTGGTTTGTGCCGAATACATGGGCGAGTGTTTCGAGGAGACGGCCGGTGGGACGCATGGGGCTGTCGAGGGCGAAGTCGCGACCTATTCCTTCTTCGCCAAGAGCAAGGAATTTGTATATATTTATCCCCCATGCGGACTCCATTATTTGCTTGATCCCGTCTGTGTCGGCTTCTCTGGCGAAGGTCGTCATCAACAAGCACATCGTCTCCTCGTTCGGCTGGACGCCTCGCCTACTCATCTCCTCAAAGATGTATGCTACTCGTCCCTTATTGACTTGTTCCCTCTTCTTATCCTCATCGTTTCGCGGCCAGTAATGGGAAGTGATTTGTTTGCGGAGCTTCTGCTCCGACTGTGCCCATATCCCCCCATTTACTAAAGCACCCATAATATCGTTATAACTCTTAGTATCCAGGGTGCTGAACTTCTGCATGTATTTCAGCGGGCCCTCTTGCACGTCTCCGAGGACGCGGCGGATATGGAGGGTGTGGTTGTAATCCGCGCTAGAGATTGACCGACCGCTCGCCTGGCGGGCGCGAATTAAACGGGTCATTAAGCGCAGGAAGACGGTGCGTGGGTGGTCCATAGCGTCCCAGGATTGAAAGAAGTTGTCGTAGAAGGGGTTGCGTGCTGTGACGTGCTTGTCGAAGCGGATGTAGGGTGCGAAGAAGTATTCTGGGTCCATCATCTTTAATAACTGCGTAAACTGTTCTTCCGACACCTCTGCCAGAGCTTCTGATGGTAAAGTGGTAAGTTTGGAAACAACGATGAGTGCTGTCAATGGGTCGGCAGTTTCGATGACTTTTTGGATTTCCGATGCGATGAGTTGGGGGTCGATAATCATATTCTCCCGCTCTTCGGGCGTGCTGTGGTCGCGCTGAAGGAGCTTGGAGTAGTCGTAGAAGAATTGATCGTGGCGCCTGTCCTTGCTAAGCTTGCTTGGTCTGTACAGCGGTGGGTGTGTTGGCGAGGGATTGGAGTGTGGTGTGAATTCAGCCGTGTCGATTGGCTGTCCATTGATCGTCAATCCTGCCTCCCCTCCTCCATTGCTTCCCACCGGAGCCTTAAAGCTTTCTCTAATTTTGTTCCTCACTTCATTCTGTATACTGGTGATACTCGGCGTCTCAAGGTCCTTCTCCAGTACCGCCGACGCTGCGGCGCTAGATTGTGTTCTGGTGGATAAAGGCTGCTGAAATCGCCGTCTCAGCCTCAGGGCATGTATCCGCCCACTCGTACCCAGCGGCGCAGTCTGCTGCAAAATCCTGGCTTCGAATGTGCCAATCTGGTGTAAAAAGCCCGACATTCCTTGTTGTGCGGGCGGATTCAGCTTGGTGTTGTCGTCGGTGACAGCGCAGTCTTCAAATATTTGTTCCTTGACAAGGCCCCCGATGGCTGACCGCGGGAAGTGCCGTTGTAGGCCGCCCAAGTCGCGATACTGAAGCAGACGCAAACGATAAGGCTTGCGATAAACAACGACAACACCATCAAATCGACAATATGGCTGATGTTGATGAAGGAAGAGGTGGCCCGATTGATGAGCCGCTTGATTTGGTGCGCTTAAGTCTCGATGAGGTTGTCTTTGTGAAGCTGAGGGGTGATCGTGAGCTCAAGGGTAGACTTCACGTAGGTTGCATGCGCCAGGATATTGTGAGAAGCGCATTGCTAATGAGGACATCCACAGGCATACGACAGCCATTGCAACTTGGTTCTTGGCGATGTGGAGGAGACTGTGTATGTTGTTGAGGAGGATGAGGATGAAGGCGAGACTGTGAGAGTATGCTGCATTGTATTCGCAGGCTGGTGTACATAGGAGCTAATACGGTTACAGACTGTTCACAAGAAATCCGAGATGCTCTTCGTTCGTGGTATGTCTATAAACCTTCGTCTCTACCTACAGCGCGAGCTATACCCCAAGCAGAGGCTAATGATACCATCCACAGGCGACAGCGTTGTCCTCATCTCCCCACAAACCTCTCCATGAGCGACCGATACCATCTCTCGAACACCATAAGGCACGGCATTATACCCAGCTAATCGAAAGAACGACATCAACAATTACAAGCGAGAAATAGTGGCGTCGAAGCACATAGTTTAACAGCGGGGTGAGAGTCAGACGGCACCACCTAGCGCTCTCAAGCTATCGGTCAACACCCAACTACACTACAGCTGTAAAAGGCGTCCTAGTGCAAACCAGGCCAATAAATACAAACAAATGACCAAAAAAGCTAATTCTCGCCTTTTTTTAATACATGGATTGTGCTGAACTCGCCGCATGACGCATTTGTAGCCTTCCCCGGACTATGGGACAAGGCTGTCCCACTATATAGGCCAGCCGCGCTCCACCGACGTTGACTGATTGACTTGCAAGACACCAAGGTAGCTTCACCTCATCGTCCGCACCGTTTACATATTACTGTGTGTGCGAGAGTAGCGTCTTTAGCCAAATGATTACTTCAATACACTTGTCTCTATATTAACTCATCTCTATATCCATTAACTCATCTCTACATATTACAGACTTAACCCTGGACTTTGCTTGCGTGTACAATTGAGACTGAGAACTGAACGACAAGACCGCCACCAGCAAAGTGAGGATGGCGACGAAAGGCAAACAGCTACCGCATGAAAGACGGAAGGGAGAGACGGTTTGTATACCTGTTCCACCGTATACTACAGCTGCTAACCGCTGCAGGCCCTCAGCGAATTCGCAGAATACGTCGAAAAGCAACAAGCCAAGCGTTACCCACAAACGCAGTATTCCACCGCCTCAAAAACAGGTAGCACAACCGCCTCCACAGCGCCAACTTCAACAGAGCAGCACGACGAGCTCGATATCCTCGACCAGCTCGACCTAAGCGATGCCGCGCCACAAATCAGACTCAAGGAAGTGCTTCTTGGCACGGACAACGATGCAGCGGAAAAGTTGAAGGCAGTGATCGATGCCAGACTTGGAGAGGGGCATGGCGAGTGCGTATTCGAGATCGGTTTCGAGGTTTCTGGGGAACCACAAAACCTCACAAAGTCTGAATGGGATACTGCACTGAAGGCGGTAAAAGAGGCTGCAAGGATTAATAACGCTGAAATCCAACTTCTATTGACCAAGAACGTGGGAGGACCAGTAGAAGGTGAATCAACAGATGCAAAAGACACATCCTGCCACGGCAAGGCCTTAATCCGTCAACACCCCGCCAACGTCGAAGATGTGATAGAAACCCGCATAGCAGTAGTAGGCAACGTCGACGCGGGCAAATCCACCATGCTCGGCGTCCTCGTCCAAGGCGGCCTTGACGATGGCCGTGGGAAAGCACGCGTGAGTCTCTTCAGACATAAACACGAAATCGAGACTGGGCGCACCAGTTCCGTGGGCATGGAGATCATGGGTTTCTCTGCCTCTGGCCAGATCATCGGCTCAGATGTGCCCGGGCGGAAACTGAGCTGGGAAGAAATCGGAAAACGCTCCGCAAAAGTCATAAGTTTTAGTGACTTGGCAGGACATGAGAAATATTTAAGGACGACTGTATTTGGGATGTTGAGCAGTAGTCCGAATTACTGCCTCCTCATGGTCGCAGCGAATAATGGACTAGCAGGCATGTCGAAAGAACACCTCGGCATCGCACTCGCGCTTAACATACCCATAATGGTGATCATCACAAAAATCGACATCTGCCCTCCCCAGATCTTGGCCGACACAATCAAGTCCATCCGAGCGATCCTCAAATCTCCTGGCGCGCGCAAAATCCCTATCCTGATCAACTCCAGGGAAGAAGCGGTGAATACCGCTACACAATTTATTTCCCAGAGGATTTGCCCTGTGTTTCAGGTGAGCAATGTCACGGGGCAGAACCTCGACTTAGTACGAACGTTCCTTAATATCCTCCCCCATCATGGACACTATGACAGTGATGGCCCATTCGAGTTCCATGTAAACGACACTTTCTCCGTCCCCTTCGTCGGCACCGTCGTCTCAGGCATCATTAAATCTGGTGTTGTCCATGCTGGGGATAGTGTGCAGATTGGACCGGATAGCCTGGGGCATTTTACGAGTACGAAGATTAAGAGTATTGAGAGGAAGAGGCTGCCAGTTCCTGCGGCGTCGGCAGGTCAGTCCGCCAGTTTCGCTTTACATAAGATAAAAAGGAAAGACGTGCGGAAAGGCATGGTCGTCCTCCCCAAAATCGAAGGGGAAGAGCGCAAAGTCTCAAGGGAATTCATCGCCGAAGTCCTCATCTTGTCCCACGCTACCACCATCCGGCCGAAATACCAAGCGATGCTTCACGTGGGCGGGATTTCTCAGACTTGCACGATAATAGACATCGACCGCTCCCACATACGAACCGGGGACCGCGCAACCGTGGCGTTTAAATTCGTCCAGCGACCTGAGTACCTCGTGCCTGGTGACCGGTTATTATTCCGCGAGGGTAGGACGAAAGGCCTTGGGATTGTTAAGGAAGTAGGATACGATCCAAATCATCCGCTTAACCCTGAGGCAAATAATGGCGGAGTTCCTGGCGCGACAGGGAAGGATGATGCGGAGGCGAGGGAACGGATGAAGGTGGAGGAGATGGAGGTTAAGGCCAGGGAGAGGGAGATGGTCAAGGAGGATGCGAGAGCGAAGGCGGAAGAGTTTGCGAAAGCTGTTAAGGATGCGTTGAGAAAGGGGTAGGTGTTGATCAATTTGTTGGCCTGGGTTTGGCGTTGGGGAGTTGGGGTCAGCTGGGCGTTAACCGGTTATGTCAACTGGTCGATAGCGTACCTAAACTTGGTAGATAATAAATTGCTTTGCCAACTGGTTTGAGCAGTTTGCTATTGGTGATAAGGTTAAGATGTGAGCCTTGACGTGAGGCCTTGACCATAGTTCTGTGGTAACTGGTTGGCAGCTGCGTAACAGCTAAAATGTCGTGCGGATGTCGTGCGGATGTCGTCGTTTCCCGCTTTGGGGAATGGTAAATGTCAACCTGTCACCCCGAAATGGTAACTTCGGGGTCTTGATATGCTCACAATGAGGAGAATAACTCGAGTGATGAGAAATAGGGGTAGTGATGACTGCACGATGCAGGAGTGGTAAGCGAGGAGGGTAATTCTCTAAGTTTTGGGAGTTCTGAAAGCCCTCAACTTTACACATTCGGAGAGCTTATAGTAACGTTATAATATTACGCAAAAAGAGAAGCGTTACGACAGCACTATGGCACAACGCAATGAGAAGTCGGGTGACACCCTTCAATCAGTTAATGACACGATGGAGAGTGGTGATAACACTCAAAACCCCCCCCCACGCGCCTAGCGCCGGCGATGGCCAACCGGTTAATGCCGTCCCACCCTCCGCCGCCATCTTCCCCCAGACCACGGGCGACTCGGGATACGTCTCCGAAGGTGAGGAGTTAATCGGTTGGTACGAGGGCGACGTCGAGGAGGAGCATAAGAGTGTTTTCGGCCGAGCACACCGACCGGTTAATGCCTCTACTCAAAACACCGACACCGAGATCGAAAGCCATAACGATAATGAGGTCCCCATAGGAGGGGATAAACCAGTTAGCCAGCAGAAGAAAGAGAAGTGGAACTCCCAACCAGGACATAAGGAGAGGGGAGGGAGTGCGTGTTTGGGCGGCCAGTTTAGGGTGGATGGAGAGAAGGTGCCGACTCCTCGCCAACCGGTTAGGGGGTTTTATCAAGTGGTTTCTAATGCTGCGTCTGCTTGGAGCACTACCGGAAGAGGAAAACCGGTTAATAAGACGTCGAACACCCAATCAGTTAACACCCCCATGTCGATTCCGGCGTCCGCTCCTCCTACCTCCGCTTTCAGGCAACCGCTTATTGCCGCCTCGACCCTGGGTACTGCCGAAAAAGTAAAAGGGATTAACCCCCTCATCGCCCTCATCCGCGACACAGGAGCCAAAATCCTCGCCCTCGACCACCGTCGTCAACTCAATCGCCAATTCTTTAACCAAGCGTTTGGGCGACACCAAACTGTCAACACCTATAAAACGGCTAACAACTACGAACCACTTGACAACCACGGCTCAGTGTATGGCGAGGGATATGATGAGGAATATGCACCAAACCCTGACCTCACACCAGGCAAGCTAGAGATGGCTAACATCGAGCTTGCATTGCAGCGTAGCCGTCAAGAGACGCAAAGGGTTGGCAGTGATGGTGGGCAACCGGTTGACCTTCAAGTAGTGAGTAATAGCGCCCAACCAGTTAACTCCCGCCGACGTCGCCAACTGGTTAGGACTGAAAGTGGGCGTGGAGGTAGGGATGAGGAAGATGACGAAGGTCTGAAAAAGGCGATTAAGATGAGTGAGCAGACGTTTGGGGAACCGGATTACGACTTTCAAGGAGGTGGTCAACCATTCAACTCACTCTCCGCTTCAGGATCCCGCGATTGCGATATGGATATGGATCGTATGACCATCGACGACCGCCTCGCTGAAGTCGATGAAAAGGAGTTGGAGATGACGGTTGAGCTTAGCCTTCAAAGCGTTACGGGTCAACCAGTTGGCGAGGGTGACGAGAGTTTTGTGGAGGAGCTTACGGCTGAGGAAGAGGAGGCTTTAGAGGTGCAGGAGATAAAGTGGATGATGGACCGTAGTCGTCGAGAGGCTACTTTGATGGGTAGGGGTGGTGTTGGTCAACCAGTTAATTTGTGCTATATCTCCCTCATCGCCAAAAAAGACGAAGAGGAAGATGAGGAAGATGAGCAGCTGAGGATGGCGGTGGCTCTGAGCATGGAAGACCTGGAAAACCGATCGATTAGCGACGACGATCAGTTGCAAAAGGCGATTGGGTTGAGTATGCAAACGCACTCATCCTACCCCTCCCACCAACCAGTCGATACGCAGATGCCGGATGTAACAGACTACACCAACCCCAGCCGCGCAATGTTCCTCGGTCCTCCTGCCAC
The DNA here is from genome assembly GCA_010623925.1 of Antarctomyces pellizariae. Taxonomy (NCBI): domain Eukaryota; kingdom Fungi; phylum Ascomycota; class Leotiomycetes; order Thelebolales; family Thelebolaceae; genus Antarctomyces; species Antarctomyces pellizariae. The sequence goes on along the minus strand of WCAA01000111.1, from coordinate 9,551 downwards.
CGTACCGACCAGTTCTCGCAAACGCACCATCTCCTTCACCTCACCAACCCCTTCCGATTTCGGGAGTCCGCCAAAACGCCACAGGATCCTTAACTACGTATACGAGATGTGTGAGAAAGACGTAATACCCACTATCCACGCACACTGGCGTCTCATCTCCGAGCTCAAAACCTCCAACCCGCACCTCAATCAGCTCCACAAAATCCGTGCCGACGGCAAGAAAGAGGACTACAAACCTGTTGCCATGGTGTGTAATGGGCGGGGTTGCATGTATAATCCCAAAGGCAAGGGGAGGGAGGGTGAGAGGGAGGCGTGTGAGTTCCATTGTGTGGTGCGGAGGGTGTTGGGATGGCGGTGTGGGCGTGATAAGTGGGGGGGTTGAGGAGCCGGAGTTTGGAGAATTGTGTGTAGGCAATAAGTTGTTTAACCTATTCGTTATTCATTTATATCTTGTGTTGTGCGCCAAAGAGAGCTAAGCACTCGGAAGAGTCAGCTACAATGTGATCATGCGATGTAAAGGTAGACATCCTCCTCGCTCTCATCTCTCTCGAGATACTCCTTATCAATCAGCCCATCAATGCACTTCTTCACATCCTTCGCCTCCACCTTTCCCCCCTCCTCCATAATGGCCTGCGTCTCTTCAACAAGGTGTTGGTGGTCTATCCTCTCTGCGCGCTTCATCACCCTAACGATGATGGATTGCATTTCCCCTTCTCTGTCCTTAACACTCCTCTTCACCTCCCCAACCTCGACCTCCATCAACTTCACGTCCCTCATCCGAAATATCGGTAATCTGAACTTGTTGTTTTTATGCTTAAAACCGAGGTTGAGGATGAAAGTGTCCGAGTCCGCTACCAAGGCACTCTTGGGACTCTTGAGCAACAGGTTGAACGGCTTCTTGATGAGTGATTGCAGTGTCGCAGTGAGTTCTGCCACCGGGATGTTGGTAGAGCGTTGTATCTGATAGAAAGACAAGGCTTCCTCGTCGGCCGTGAAATTAAACAGCATAAGCACGCACGCCTGCAGCGCTGAGCAGCCAATGTATTTCTTCCCGCTTTCAAAATTCGCGCGGAGGCTCGCGGTGCTGAGGCCTATCCGCCACTCCAACCTCTTCGCGCTATTCTTAGATGTGTACCAGCCCGAAAAGGCCTCGATCTCCTCCGCGACGACAGGGGGGATGGCAATATCCTTCATATCGGAATAATCCGGCCAAGCACTCTGGCTCAGCATCTTAACCTCAAGTTCAAAATCCTTCGTCTCATCCTTCCTCTTCTTCTTCGCTTTCTTCCCTTCTACAGACTCCTGCCAGGCGGTGAGAGATTCGTAGCCGACTGCTTGGTCATTGAGCATCCTTTCAAATTCCTCAAACTCAACGCTGTTGCTACTTCCCTTCATATGCTCTGCCATCCACCTCTCCCTCTCCAGACTCAATATTCTGTTGTTTAAGAGCCGTTTAGCGAGTAGAAGCTTATACACCTCCATAAACGTGGCTTTGCCGTCAATGTACCGGAAGATATCAAACGCCATCTCCAGCTGGCTGTCTAGCTCCATCTCTTTCTTTTCTTCTGGTGTGAAATACTCGGATGAGGCTCTGGCTAGTGCGACTGATTCGGGCGATGGTGTTTTGTAGGTGGAGAGGGCGCCACGGAGAAGGAGGTCGACATACCTAGCGAGTAGCTCACCCACCTTCGCACCTCCACGACCCCATGGATGAAGCTGCGCGCGATCGTTGATAAAGGATTCAAACCCGGCGCGGAGTGCTTTTTCTAGTGCTGCTTCGCGGGTGAAGTTGTCGAGGAGCCAGGAAGCGTGCGATTTGAAGGCAATAAGTTTTAGCACCAGACCTTCTCCTCCCGATTCCGCTGCGCTGTTGATTTCCCGGCCGCGGCGCTGGATGTAACTTTCGAAAACGGGCGCGAGAGTGACGGTTAGGGATGAGGTGCGGAAGAAGCGGTACCATTTGGATATCAGGCTGATGCCTTCTTGGTTGGCTTCTGTGCTTGTACGGCGGTCCTCGGAGCCTTCGGAGGACTTGAGGAGTGCGAAGACTTGGTCGTCGTCTGTTAGGAACTTGACTCTGTTCTCAACCAGACAGCGCTGTGCTATCTTTTCTAAGTGTGCGTAAGTAGATATATCGCAGCCATGGGCATAGCAGCACATCTCCTCTTTGTTAAGGAGGGAGGCAACCAGTTTAATGTACCCCCGCAGATTCTTGCCCGTCGCTGTTTCTTCCGCGGCGATTTTTTTGAAGTACTGTTCTGAAAAAGTCAGGAATTGGACTTCCCAGCTATGGTGGTAAAGTCCACATTCGCGTAGGAATTTGATGGTGGCTGTGATTTTGGCGGAGCGTGCTGCATCGACTTCGGCACCCGCACAGGTCCAAGTTTCGCCGAGACACATGGGTCGGCGGGATTGCCACATGGAGTCGAGAGGGGTGGAGGCGCGGTCGGAGGCTACAAGGGCGTTGATCTCTTCGTAGAGTTTATCAACGCCCACAGGCTGCTGTTCCTTCGTCTCCTGATTCGTGGAGGTTTCAGGTCGCACAACCCTGCCTTCTTCGTCAGACTTCTCATCATACTCTGCCGTGGGGCCCCCTGGCTCATCCTCCTCCTCCGCCCAACAGTGGCTCAACAACGCCTCCCTCCACATCTTATCGCACTCCTCCCCCAAACTCCTCTTAACCGGCAACCTCAGCAAATACGCCCGATCAAGGTACCCAAACATCTTCCTCAAATCCGCCGTCTTGCTTTTCCAATCCTTCCACTCAGCTAAACATTTCTCGAGCAGACTCCTTCCCTCATACACTTCCCCTTGCCCATCGCTGCCCTGATCAATCCTACACATAGCAAACGCCCTCAAATACCTCCTCAGCGTGACCATTAACATGGAGTGTATTAATTCCCCTCTCCCATCCTTAACCAGTTCCTCAACATCCCGGTATACATGCTCCATGATATACGTCTTTCCCGCCTCGTCTGCAGAACGAAGAATAACCTCCTTAACCGCCGCACTAACCCTTTCCTCCGCCTTCTCAAAATAGATCTTCATCTTCCTATCCTCCTCTTCAACATCGATTCCAGCCGCTTTCCTCATATTCCTAACATTCAGAATCTTCATTCCTGCCCTAATCCCCCCCACTGTCTTACACTCGGCGGGCGGACTCATGACGGGTGTGTCGTATCTATCTCTGTGCGAGCTCCCTCTTGATAGGCTGGATTGTGGTGGCATGCGATTCAAGGGGGAGCTGGGGACCATTTCGGGAAGGGTGCGTTGTTTCTTCATATTTGGTGTGCCGCGCTGGGAGGCACTCGATGTAGCACTCGCACTGTCTTTTGTGCTGCCTTCGTCCTTAGCGGCCTTGACCGCCCCACGATAACTGACGGGGCTTGACGCCATAGCTGATGCTCTCCTCTTTCCGGCGGTCTTGTCGCTGGTTGCCGAGGTGGGTGTGGTAGATGGTGCGGCGGAAGGCGCTCTGGCTGAAGCTGCTCTTGATTGGGTTTGAGAAGACGTGGGCCGTGCGGAAGACGGTGCGGAGACCGGACAGGTTGAAGCAGAGGCTGCGGCGGTATCGAGTGATGCGAGAGTGGATGGGAGGTCTGGGGTATCGGATTGTGAAGAGAAGAGTGTAGGAGGCATGTCGTTGTCTCACGATAGGCTTGTGGAGCCTTGTGGGTGGTGAGTGAGGTTGTCTTGTTGTTTGGGTGTACTTTTCTGCACGCAGATTAAGAGTCGCTTCCAATTGGACCGGTTGTCGTCGTTTTCTTCGGTGAAATATGGTTTTGAAGAGCTCGACTTCAATCTGGGCGATGTTGCGGTTTCTTGGTGTAAAGTGATGGTGGTGGTGGTGGTGAAGCGCGCCTTCTAAGACGCGAAGACGCGATAAAGAACCGATAAGCGATAAAGATGTCTTAAAGTGGCTGCTACGGCCGCACCGTACCTTAAACGAGTACTGTACGAGAGAACAGCACTGAGGAAGTAGCTCCCAGCGCCATGGAAGAAGGAAAGGAGATGCCGTGACTAAAAGTCTGCAAGGCTTTAATGGCGAAGTGGCTAAGAATGGAACAGCTAAAAATGAGAAAATAAAAGTAAAAGGAAGACGACGTGGGCAGGATTTGAACCTACGCGGCCGAAACCATATGATTTCTAGTCATACCCATTAACCACTCTGGCACCACGCCTTTTTTTGTTCATACAAATATTCAATGTTTAAATTCTTATTGTCAAAATAAGTTCTTTTCAAGAGACTAGCTTCATTACTGCCACAAAGTACATTAACAGCTTATTTTGGAAATGCGCTAATGCTATTACATCTTCGCACTACTCTAGTAGTACCCGAGTAGAGTAGCTAGTAGTCAAATCATTATACGTAAAGTAATACTTGAGTACTCAAACGGGACATCGTAGAGCCTTTTTGAGGGTTATTTTTATTTACCGCTAATTGCAAAATCCTCGGTTAGGTCTCATTATAAAAAGCAGTTTATATATCTGTAATGATATGGTGTAAGGCATAGCAAAAATATAGCCACACATGTCATACTGACATTCATTACATTTGATTGTATTCAATCACATTAAGGCTTAAATGCATAACTGTCTTTCACTTCTTATTGGCTAGACATTCTAAAAACTGTCTTAAAAGCTTTTACAGCTTTTTACAATGTTTTAATCTGTTTCCGCTTTATTAGCAGCACTAATAACTTATAGAATCAACTAGAAGGTTTTAAACCCAACTTTGGTTGATTTATTATTTGGATTTGTCAGTTTGGATTTATTAGTTTAGATTTGTCAGTTTAGATTTGTCAGTTTAGGTTTGTTAGTTTAAATTTGTTATTTCAGATTCATAATTCATCACATTCAATGATTCATAATGTTTTATTTGTAACCTATAGCTAGGCTTAAACATGCACTCTTCAGATAGATATAGAGCTGTCTATTTATTAAAAAAAAAGAGCAACCAATACATTTCATGCAATACATTACATTTTAGTACATACATTTTGAACACCATTGTTACAAGCTGGCGTCTTCAGGTCTCTCAAAGCTGTGTCTTGTGCTCTTTGCCACTACACAGCCACTTTTAGCCACGTGACAGGACAATGTCTATGACTCCCGTTGCCACCTACTACTCATATCAAACCCACATTATCTGCATGTGGCACGTTTCCAGTTCATTCTACATTATCAAACTGTCCCAATCCACACTGTTGTTTGTGACTTATGTGGTTCTGCAGTACCATTCAGCAGCTTCAGTTATGTCATACTGACATTCATTACATTCAGTTACATCATTCATTACATCATTTATTTCATCATTCAGTACATCATTCAGTACATCATTGATTATATCATTCATTATATCATTATCACTCTATTACTACACTACATGTCATATCATCATCACACTATCATCGCACTACATGTTACATCGTTATCACTCTTTTAAGATATATATAGGGTTGTCCTTTCACTAGGAAAGGACAAACAAGCAACACTCACTTAATTCACAATCACATTCACTTCACAATAGTCTTCTACTTTTACTTCTGAGTTTCCAAACTCAACTACTTCTTCTTTTTTGCCAGACTCTTTAGAGTACTGTGCTGTGGAATAGTCTAAGTCAACCACCCTTTGTCAGCTTCCTAAGACTTTGTGTTTTCTTAGTAAAACTATAGACACTACTCCACCAATAGAAGATAGTCTGTTGTCTTAGCCAGAACAGCTTTGAAACATACTGTCTTTTACCCCTCCCAGTATTACAAATTACTTTCTGCATGTAGACTACATGTAGATCTTAACCACAATACGTGTCACTGATTATACAAGCCAAGACTCTGCAATGCAGAGCACAGGCCACAGCGTATGCGATATATAAGGACAGCAGATCTTTGTAAACATGGACTTCTTTTCTTCTTTCTTTAACTTTAATATAAACAGTATGTTGGCCTAGTTAGTTTAAATACAACTTGCTATTAGCCCTTCACATGGATTAGAAATCTTAAATGACAAATTCAAACTGACAAATTCAAACTGACAAATCAACTAACGTACATGGATAGCAAGCGGCGCAGTCAAGCGAACGGCGCACTTTTCCGCCGCCACTCAACAAATACTGCCATAATGCAACCACAACAAAATAAAAATAATTGAAGCTATTGAGAATTTGTTACTTCAGACGTTTCTACATCATTTTGACATGTGCGCGAATTGTGTCCTATCTCACCGCAGTTTTTACAGTGCCGCACAGATGTTCCGACCCTTCTCCTCCGACTACTATATTTCTGCAATTCCTGCTGTACCTGCTGCACAACATCCTTCTGATCCTGTAAATCCTGCCCCTCCTGTATACTGAGTGATCCCCCTTGGTATAGGCGTGTCTTTTTGGCCCTCCGTCTTTTACTAACCTCTTTATTTGTCTGTCGAAGCATTTCCACCTCCGCTGTTAGTAAAGCTAACTTTGACTTTACTTTTGATGTAGCTTTTTCAAACCTATCAACAGCTTCATAAATTGAGGTTAGAGAACTATTCTCATGGCGGGCAATACAACTCTTAATAAAAGAAGTTTGTAAAGATGCTTCCATTGTATTAGTCGGAGTCTTAGAAATCCAGGAGTGGGCAGTACAAGGGCGTGAGTTGGGAGGCGTTGGTGTTCTAAACCTAAGATCTAGCCTAGAAATTACACTTTCTGGGTTAAATGGAACAAGTCCAGAACCGCGGAATCTTCCTCGAATAGTTTCCTCTGTCATGGCAGTCTGGTGCGCTTTGGAAAAAGTGCCAAAGAAGTCTTCCTTGCTAATGTGCGTAATATGAGCACGCATTAAATGCTCAATTTGCTTGCCATATGCTACTTTGAGCGGTCCGAAATAACCCACATCTAGAGGTTATAGAATATGGACGGAGTGCGGAGGCATACAAAGGGTGATAATATTGTGCTCCTTGCAGTAGAGTTCAAACTCTATCGAGTGGTGGCTCCCATGGCCATTGAGGATTAAGAGGCGGTAAGCACCAAGAGACCGGAGGTGTGTATACTTTTCGAAATGCTGAATCCATTCTACACCAATTTCGTTTGTTGTCCAACCATTATGAGAAGTAGCAATTTTCGAGTCGTGTGGCAATATGCTATTCTCATACCACGATGAGAGGTGGAATTTGCCGGCAACAATAATAAATGGCGGAATCGCCCAGCCTTGAGAATTCACACCTTGAATAACAGTAACCCATTTGCGATTTCCAGGCTGTACCTTTTTAGCCCTTCCATTCCGTTCTATGCTTGTGACCACTGTCGCTGTAGAAATAATGCCCATCATAAACCCCGTTTCATTAAAATTGTAGATATCTGATTCTAGGATTCCGTACTTTGCGATTGTGTTTTCTTCAAGTGTAAACCATTTTAGAATAGTGTCGGGGTCTTCGCATTTGGCTCTCTGGTAATCATATTTTTGTTGAAAGCGTGTCTGAAGCTCTACTTGACGTTTAACAAAGTTGCTAGCCTAACGCGAGCCAACAGGTAAAGCACTACGGTCGGCAAGCACTCGGTTTGCCATATCTTCTACACTAGATAGTCTGGGAGGGAATCCTTTAGAATCCAACTCAAGTATATGTTGAACAATATCTTTTTCTTCTAGGTCAGTCAGTCTTCGCAAGTTGGCCACAATATCACATCGTGCAGGCTGACCAGCGCGTTGTCTACGTAATGTCATTTTGCTGACATTATAGATCCTTGCAGCGGACCTAACACTTAATTTTTGTGATTGTTCTAATGCTTGGATTACCAGGATAATCCTGCTCTCTTTGAAGTTGATTCCATTTATTGTTATGTATAAAAATGGTAGTAAGTGTACAGGTAACGCGTCTCGGGAGAAAAGCGCCATTCGATTGGCCGCGCCACTCGCTATACACGGACGTTAAAGCTAAGGCTAAAACTTTTCAGTTGATTTTATAAATTACTTGTGCTGCTGGTAAGACAAAACGCAAACTAGAACACTGTAGAAAGCTGTAAAAACTTCCAAAACAATTGTTAAAATGTCTAGCCAATGGGAAGTGAAAAACAGTTAAGCATCTAAACCCTGATGTAATTAGAAATAACTGAATATAATGAATGTCAGTATAACAAAACACAAATCTCACTAAGTCTCCAGCTCCAGTTTAAACACACAGTATCTTAAGTTTTTAAAAAGAGATTGTTACAGCATTATAAGCTTCAAGACTTCATCATCACAATGATATCTCATCTTAAACAAAACCTATTTTTACCTCCGCCTCGAAAATCTCGAGCCTTACCTCCGCCAAATTGCGGTAGCGATGGTACCTTGACGGTTGAAGCGCGCGCCAAGCCGCGCTACGGGCCTACGTCATAGCACCAACGACACCTCCACTTCCAGTGACGACGAGTCAATCTATCCCTCTTTGCCATGGTTCAATCCTAAAACGGCACTTTAACGGACGCCAGACAACCAGAATGCTCCTCTTTCATCAACAGCAGTGTTACCCTGCTGCACTTGAATTATATCAGAGAATATATGGAGGATACGTCAAGGTGCTTGGTGCGAAACATCCTACAACAATAGCGTGTGTTAACCATTACGAATCTGCTAGAAAGTCGGGAGGAGCACAGTAGCTACTATTAGAAGAGAGAGGGTAAGGAAAACAGATAGTTTTGCGAATATATTACTGTGATTATATCTTTATCGAATTCTGCTTGTGTGGCTGAATTGGTGATTGCTTGGTGAGATCGGTAGTCATTGCTTGTGAGTCTGAGATGTGTTCTAGGGTTAATATTACGAAAGTTACGCCTTTCTCGTGTCTCATCGTAACCTTCTGCACAGAATGCTCGGGGGTGAAGGCCAACATCTTGTCGGGGCTTGCTCCTGAACCAACATGGTTACCGAATCTCAATCCATCACTTCACCATCACACGTCTTCAAGAAAAGTCGAAGGCCGACTTGAAACAAAGAACAAAGCAACCATCTTCTCGATGGAAATGCATGTCCAAAAAAGGCTCAACGATGTAAGAATAAATAATAATAAGATCCATACTCCATCTGCGCCTAAAGCCATACGCTAATATGGAGTAACAATTGGTATGGTTTACACAGTTCCTAGCACTGACGCAATATCACGGCCATGATCCTCGAGACTCTACATCAGCGCATTCACTCATATCCCACATTCGGCCGTTTCTTCATCCAGTGACGTAGCACATTAGTATGCTCCCTCTTCACTACGCCCTTGCATGGTCCAAATACAAGTGCGATGTAGTATATTTGTATAGAGGCAAGCTCGATTGCCGACCTCCTATAACGTGCAAACCACCTCATCGAGGATGAACCCATTCAACTTTGGTGAGTCACTAGCCTAATCTAGTATAAGTAAAGAGCTGGGCACAAGTTCTAGATATACTTACCTTGGTCTAAAGCAATCTGAACACTTCCCCCTCCGCCTTGACGTCAGCGCCCTCGGCGAGTAGCAGCTTTGCAATCTCCTCGTGGCCTCTATGTGAAGCTGCCTGGAGTGCGTTGCCGTACTCTCCACCCTGCGCGTTGACGTCGGCG
>WCAA01000110.1:0-63367 GCA_010623925.1 Antarctomyces pellizariae | reverse complement strand
AATTTTGGCCCGCCAAGCCCGGCTAGGAGCCTAACCGGGGGAAACTAAGGTTAGGAGCCTAACCGGGGGTAACTAGAGTTAGGACTGTCGCACAACTGGCACGCCGCGGCCTGCCCTACTATACAAATTTTGGCCCGCCAAGCTCGGCTAGGAGCTTAACTGGTGGAAACCGAGGTTGGACATATCTCCACCAAAATATGTACGGTGAACCTTATCCATAGATCAAAATATAGCACCGTTATTTTTTTCGGCACAATATATACAATTTTTTTTTTGTATTTGTTATCGTTGGTAAATTTCGACGTGGTGCTATTTGGTGCAAGTTTTGATGGGGTAGGTCCTAACGTGCCCAAACATACCTTAACTTTGAAGAACCATGACTCATTCAACTTACAAGTAATTTCAATGTTGTATAAGCCAAAAATTAGATAAGTTTCTTCTTTACATTTAGTGTACTAAAAAGTGTTTTGTACGTCTAACGATTGTCGAGTTTCGACCTGGTGCCATTTGGTGGGTCCGTTTGGCCGATTTGAGCACAGACCATGTTGCCGGCACCGACTTGGTGCCAGTACTAAAAAACGGCAGGAATAAGTGTTAGATTTACGGAGCCTTGCATCTTACTTCCTGTGATAAGAGTACACGTGATTACACTGATGTGGGACTTATAGTTCTCAGGGCGCAGGTGCGATAGGATTCACAAAGGTCAAATCGGCTTCAGAAATAGCATATCGGTCTAAAGTTGAATAAATACATGACCCTTCCCATCGTCACGCGTTCCACATCTCTCCGCGAACTAGGCAAGCCAGAACCACGCGCGCTGGAGCATGTTCTTCGGCACACGTGGAACCTCGAGCGCAGCCAGCTCATCCATCTCCTTCTTCCCGGTGATGATGTCGATCTCCGGGATCGGGATGGCGAAGCGCGTGCGGAACCAGATCTTGTGCCCGGCGTACAGCACAATGAAGATGGGCAGCGTGATGTAGGCCGCAAGGAAGTCGTTGACGTTGAACTTGCCCGGCCAGAAGATCTGGAAGCCGTTGGTGATGGTTAGGATCGAGACGAGGAAGAGCACAAAGTACGTCGCGTACGGCTGGAACGGCGTGCGGTATGGCAGCGTGTGCAGCAGGCCGTGGTACTCGAAGGCAGCGCGGAAGCGCAGATAAGTGATCATGACGACGATCCAGGCGATGAAGCCCGAGATGGTGCTGATGTTGACGAACCAGTTGAACACCGTGATGCCCGTGTTGGACACGTTGAGGTACGCCAGTAGCGAGAACATCCACGTGAAGAGCACGGCCGCGTACGGGACACCGCGCTTGTTCGTGCGGCTGAATATCTTGGGTGCCTGACCCGTCAGCGACATGGAGTACAGCACACGGGATCCGGAGTACAGGAAGGAGTTGCCCGCCGACCAGGCGGACGTCAGGATCGCGCCGTTGATGGCGTGGTTGAGGCCCTGGATGCCGGCCTCCTGGATGCCGATGACGAACGGACTCGCGGTCGCGTTACCCTCCTTGCCGTTGAGCTTTGGGTTGTCGGAGCTCACGATGACACCAATGATGAGGGAGGCGAAACCGTAGAAGATGGCGAGACGGTACACGAAGCGCTTGGCGGCTTTAGGGATGTTGCGGCGCGGGTCAACAGTCTCACCAGCAGCGATGGCGATCAATTCGGGGGAGGTGATGAACGCGAAGCCCGCCTTGACGAAGGCGTGCCAGTATGCCAGGAACTTGCCTGTTTCGTTGGGTGACAGGTATTGTTTGAAGGCGCCCGGATCCTGCCAATACCTGAACCCCAGCCGGTCGTGATTGGGCCCTCCCCCGAAGAAGAGGATGATGCCGAGGAGGATGAGACCGAGGATGGTGATGAGCTTGATACTCGCGAACCAGAACTCGGCCTCACCGAAGAATGAGACGGCGATTACGTTGAGCAGCAGGATGATGACAAGGACGATGGTGATCCAGACAGCGACGTGGACGGGGGCCTTCCAGTAGTCGAGGACAATCGCAGCCGCGCTGGCCTCGGCGGCGACCAGCATGGCGTATGCGTACCAGTAGTTCCAGCCAGCGGCAAAGGACAGACTGGGGTCTACGAAGCGGTCTACGAAGTAGGGGACGGAGATACCCTTCATGGGCAGGTAGGTGACCATCTCAGCGAGGTTGTTCATGACACACCAGACAACGCCCATCATGGAGAGGTAGGCCATGAAGAGAGGCGCGGGACCCGTGTCGGCGAGGATACCGCCGGAGCCCACGAAGAGACCGGTTCCAATGGCACCACCTGTGGAATATCAGTTGGAACTGAATGAGCAGCGAGAGACGGAGGGGAAGGACGGCATATACCCAAGGCCAGGAATTGAATGTGACGACTCTTGAGGCCGCGCTCGAGTTGGGTCTGGCCATGAGTGAGGTTGTACTCGGGGTTGGTGGTCAGGACGGTGCCCAGTTCAGTCTCCTCGGCGCTGGGGCCATAGTCTTCGCGCTTGAAGTCGTTCATGCCGCGTGTGAGGATGTTGAAGTTGGAGAGGAAGCTGGAGAAGATGGAGACAGAGAATGAAATAGAGTACCCTCAGACAGGCGCGCCAATGATTAGTTACACGGGTCATGTTGGGCTAAGCTGAAGCGCGGTATGACCAACGGCAACTATGCAGGAGACTACTCGAGTAGAGCGCCCTTCTCCATAAGTAAAGTACTGCGGCGGTGGAGGAGGGTCGAGGAGGGTATAGTGGAGACGCTGTCGGACTATACAGCAGCTATACTGCAAACGGTAAGGTGAGTGGCCGGTGAGAACAGGGTCTCAGTATGGGGTTGAGGGGATTACGGCGTCATCTTACCATCTTACCATGAACGGTGCAAGGCTGCACAGCGCAGGACAATACAGCTGTACAGTACGGCTGTACCATAGTAAGTATTTAAAACGGCACGGCTCGGGGAGATGGAAGAGAGGTGTGTGGGGGGATAGGAAACGGTGGAATGGCAGACTCGCCCCTCGCCCCTCCCCCACAATGAACCGTATCGTCACTGTGCATACGGCACTTTCCAGCAAGACCCGCTTTCTCCGTGTAGGGACTAGCGCCAAAGTATCATGGTTACCTGCGGCGTGGAGGAGCCGAGAGTGGATAGGGCGTTGGATGGCTGGTGGATGGGAGTGGCGCAGATAGCACTATGCCCGATGGGGCAGGTGCGGGGTAACCTAACGTGCTAGTGCCACTCCCTTGATTACGCTTAAATGGTTGAATTGCGGGGGCGGGCTGCAAGTGGCAGCCCTTGCAGCCTCGCAGCATCATCTTACTGCGAGGCAGTCCTCAATCTGGTAGTTGTACGGAACCTTCTTGTGAGATTGAATGTTTCAGAAAATCCCTCGTGGGATTCTGTTACGAGAACGGCTAGTTAGCAATACGAGAAAGCCCACAGAAGGGACTTTTGTAAGGCAGAATAGCTATCTGGAATATAGGCTTCTTCTTCCGAAACTGCCTCCGCACCTCCCAGAGCATAATCGACCGACATGCGGCACTCTCAAGCTCAAGTGGAAGACTCAAGCGCAAGGCACTTTCGAGGCAAATTGCGCATGCCACAGTCGCAAAGCTTCAAATGTGCGCGGCGACGAGGAAGGACACAGAGGCAGGTCGAGCGGAACGCAGCTCAGCTCGTTCTCGCATCTTGATCGATCCGATGACCAGACGTCGATGCTCAAAGGGCTCGTTGTCATCGCAAGAGCTCGGTGGCATGGAAGGCGCAGTCATCGGAGGGCGTAAATCGAGGTTGTGGCTCTGCGAATACGTCCATGTGCCACTGCGGGTTTTCAGCTGCGGCGAGGCCGAGCAGACCCGTTGGGCGGGGCCATGCAGTGTGGACGGGGCGGAAGGGTCCAAGCGTCGCACGATGAGCGCAGCAGGTGCGAGAATGGGGTGATGGAGGAACGATGAGAGAGAAGGACAGAGTCGGGGGGAGGGAGTGGCCTTTTTATAGAGTTCGAAAGCGGCGGCAGGCACGTGCACGCGCTTTGCCCGACTAGGGGGGGGGCTAAACCCGAAGCTCGAACACCACGATCTATACTATAAACACTGAAGTCTGACACCGACTTACTTTGCTGCCTGGAACAATGATATGCGTTGAAGACCCACATGAAGAGTGGATACTCCTCAAACAGCGAATCGAAGACCTGACGGCTGAGGAAAAAAAGATATGTCGGTTTGACAAAGACCGGAACCAATGCTAGCATCATTTGTGGTGGTGCCTTGACAAGAGGTATTTAGAAACAAAAAAGGAGGAAGAGAAAAAAGGCCCAGTGCGACCAATAAATCATAATGATGTCTGTTACATAAAAGCCGAGGGCAGCTAGGGACGCAGCTAGACAGGAGGATGATCTGGCTCTGGAGACAGGTCGGACAGAGGACGCACAAAGAGAAAAGAGGATCGCAGCTAGAGTGCTAGTGGAAGAGCCGATTCTAAGGTCAGAAGCCAAGCGGTAAACTCACAACACCAGAATCTTTTACTGCTAATAAGGGAATTTAACTTGAACTCAACTACTGGACGTCCAAACTCAGTACCACCCACGCAGATTACCTGTTTGCCACCTACCTGCAGGCCCTTCAATCACTCACAAGCGGCACCGCAGTTACGATTTCCGATTTGAATATTCTCAGCACTAGAGATAGACTTCATATCCAGGCATGGAGCCAAGAGACCATGGAGCTGCCTATTGAAGCGACAATTACAGCCATGATTAGCCAACGGAGCATGTTGTAACCCGATGCTTTAGCTGTTTACTCTTGGGATGGCAGCTTTTCGTACAGTTACGTCGATCAGCTGTCTGAAACGTTAGCAAGACGTCTGCTAGAGCTATATCCAAGCCTAAGCCGCGGATCAGTCATACCGTTGTGCATGGAGAAGTCCCGGTGGATTGTCATCGCAGCACTAGGAGTAATGAAGAGTGGCTACGCCTATCTTCCCTTTGATCCGTCTCATCACCACGAGCGACTCCGGGGCCTCGTGTCGCAGTCCTCAGCCAGGTCATGATTGCCTCTTCAGTTACCAAAGACATCTGCGAAGGTCTAGGGGCTGAGCTCTTCGTTCTGTCGCCTGAACAAGTTTGCTTGTAAGCGACTACTAAGGCCCCGGCCAAGATTTCACATGACGTTTCACAGCCTCTGGTCCCACTGAAAGATGACGCCTATGTCCTGTTCACATGGAACTCCTCCTTAAGCCCAATCTATGACATCAGCGACAATGGTAGTGGAAGTGATAAGGCAATAATATTATCAGACATTATGTACAGTAGCAGTCGGTATGAAAAAGATATGTTTAAAGTACTAATATCCATCAGACGTCTAATAAAGATGGTGGGCTGGGGACATGAGCCACATTGCTAATCAGCCTACCAAGATACCTCGCCAAGAGCCGCGTTTTGGTGCTGTAGAACATCGAAACAGTCATCCTGGGCTTTGTCAAGGCGCTGTGCAAACTTGCGTCCTCCAAGATGTTATACCTGCAGGTGATGGTGTGGATGATTGGCCCTACCAATTATCAACTGTATCATAAACTATTTGGTAGTTACTCAGATTGGTGTTAAATAAGCTTAGATAATTAGTTTTCAACACCACAACGCCGTAAATCATTTCAAATTAAGCGCTATCTGGTTCTTCAGTTGATTCTTTGTCTTCCTGACACGTTTGGGCATTATGACCAGTGTTACCACATTTGCCACAGCGACGCGCACGCGTTTCTGTTATCCTTGCGCGACCACTTCCACATCGTGTTTTCTCCTTTAATTGATCATCTGCCTTCTTTTGGTCAATGATTCCTGTGCTTCAGTGACTGTTAGTGGCCCTCCAAGCTGTATACTTGTCCTCTTACCCCTCCGACGTTTGCTAAGTTCCTCATTTGACTTGCTAAGCAGGCGGTTCTCAACCCGACCCTCGGAAGCTAGCCTTAATGTTGTCTGGCCTAAAGGTTGCAAAGAGTGCTACTTTAAATGCAACAAAGAACTCCGGCTTCGTAATATGGTTAAGGTGATATTTTATCATCTCTTCAACCTGGCGGCTGTACATCCGCTTCAGCACACTAAAGCATCCAACGTCAAGTGGCTGAAGTAGATGTGATGAGTGCGCAGGCATAGAGATAGTGATAATGTTCTTCTTGCAGAAAATTTCAAATTTGACCGAAATATGACTCTCATGACTGTCAATCACTAATATTCGATATGTGTCTTTTGGTGGTATGTTTGTCGAAATGCTCAAGCCATTCCACGCTTGTCTCATTCATAGTTCATCCATTAATAGTAGACTTGATAGCCCATTCTTGGGGAAGGTCGCACTCTGTATATCAATGTGCGAGATGGTAAGAACCCTTCACGACAATGAATGGCGAGAGAGCCCAACCATCTGCACACACTTCCTGAATAACAGTAGCCCATTCACAGTTACCTGGCTGAACGTTTTTGACCTTACCACCTCGATCTGTGAGTGTAACGACCATTGAGGCTGTGATGATGTGAAAAGGATCGAGGACGCAGAGAATCAAGGATGCGAAGATCGAGGACGCAAAGGATGTTTGCTTAAACACCGTCGAAGGCCACAGGGAAATGGTTTGCTAGTACGATGCCAAGGACGAAGTGTTTGCTTTCATGCCCATAAGCAAACACTGTGGCGATCGGACCTTTCGCCCGACGCCTTCAACAGGAATATATATAGTTCATAAATGAGTATGTAGAAAAAGAAGCAGAGTCAATTAAAAGAGCGACAACCTAGACCCTTGGGAAGACTCTCTCCCAATACGTCGCTACAGATAATAACCATCATAAACCCAGTCTCATCAAAGTTGTAGAAATTCTCATCCAAAATGCCGTACTTAGCTCTCATATTCTGTACAAGGCTGAACCAAGCCTGAACCTTCTTTGGATCTTCACATAAAGTTCCCTGATAGTTGTACGGGCAATTGAAGCGCGTCTTAAGGACTGGTTGTTGATTAATAAACCTCGAAGCTCAGTGCACGCCAACACGCAACGCGTTGCGCTCTGCGAGCAGGATATTTGCCATATCTTCCACATCTTTCAATGTTGGCAAGAGCCGTCGCAAACCTAGGTCCGGAATACGATTAAAAACAGTAACATCTTCCAATTTTGTAAGCTTTGTCAAATTGGCGCTGCTGTCGCGTCGTGCAGGTCGGCCATTCATTCTGTCACGTAACGTTGATTCGGGTATATTGTAGATACTTGCAGCTTTGCGACGACTGATTTTTGGGTCTCTTTCAATAGCTTGGAGGGTTAAATCAAGCCTAGCATCCTTTGAGATAGGTTCCATCATAAATGGTCAAGGAATGAAGTGTTAAATTTGGACGGTTGTATTTTATGAGGAAGTGCGCGACTCGTTGGTCTGTGCGACTCGTTGGTAATCCACGTTAGTAAATGTTATTAATAGTATTAAAGACAATTATACCGACTTAGGTAAGATATACATATTTCAAAGCAATTAAATTAAGTAATTAAATAAATTATAAAGTGTTAAAGGAAGACCGCTTCCGCAGTCAAACGACAGTCCCGTGTCCTCGGACGGAAGACTCGGACGGGAGACATGGATGGAAGACGGACGACAAACGCTCACAAGGAGAGCGACAGCAAGGCACCAACAACAAACGCTCCACTCAAACAAACTAGCGCCTATAAGTAAGGCAGAATTGTACGATTAGAATAGAATAAGCTTTATAAACAATACACACTTTTACCTACTTTGAACTAGCCTGCTATCTGCGCGTCCAAGTATAGCCACATCCAGTGACATACATCCAACATAAAGTAATTATATTACTAAACTAGAATAGAAGCGATGGAGGAGCTTGCTACCCTATCCTAGAGGCATGTATAGGAGCAGAGCTGCTGAAATGCCATAGTGTTGTGCCTTATTCTAAAATAAGCATCTGTAGTCTGGAGTCTTTTCCAACAATGTACTAGTACACATAGGGTGGTAAGTATGGAAACGGCGTCTGGATCGGGCCGCCTGTGGAGTCACAGACCACTACGCGATGTGTCGTCCCTTGCGGGTTTGGCGTCTGCCTAATTAGGTAACGCGTGTACACGGCCCGCCGGCTGCTTTCGCCTGCATCATGTTCACTAATTCTATAGGATCCGGCCAACTTGACCCAACCAACGTAAGCCCCATCTGTTGCGGCTGGCAAGGGCGGAAAATATTTGACGGCCCGAGACAAAGCGCAGGGCTCGGCAGCTGGTTCGACCACCTCTCGTATAGATTAGCTAGAGTCGGCAAACTTGCATCATCGATCACGATCGGCCCTAACAGCTGGCCCCTAAAAGTCGATCACGCGGCTATGCTACTAGGCCATTGTATGTACATAACTCAATTGTTGGCTTTGAAAGTCACGACTCCGGTTCTTTAAACATAAACCTCATGGACTACTGTTCCTTCTCGGCCGAGACCACGTTTGGTCCTGCCGTTGACCTGTGCCGAAGGCCGTTCGATTTCACACTGCATTTCGAGGACATATTCTTCCAACTCGCTCCGTCATGTGTGTTTATCATTGCGTCGGCCACTCGCCTTGGAATGATCCTCCGACGGCCTGTAGTGGTGAAAGCTGGAGCTCTCCACAGCCCGAAACTAGTGAGTGGCACCACTCCATATCAGAAGCCGCCGATTCTTCCTTGCCCTCACTCACCGCGCACCACAGGCCTGTATCGCTGCCTTCTCTGCACTGGAGCTTGCCGTCCTGGTCATCGTATCCAGACATCATGGTGAAACCACAAGCACATCTATTCCGGCGGCGGCTACGTCTCTTGTGGCATGTCTAAGCTTGGTTATCCTCTCGCATTGCGAGCATGGCCGTTTCCACCGTCCGTCGTTTTTTATATCGCTGTATTTGGTCATTACGAGTGCTCTCCGAGCTGCCATGGTTCGAACCTACTGGCTCACGGAGCGTCATTCTGCCCTAGCGTCAATAGAACTCGCAGTCCTGCTTGTCCAGATTGTGCTCATCGTGCTGGAGGAATGTAGCAAGCGGAAGTATTTCGTCAACCAGGCTCTTGCGGTCTCGCCCGAGGAAACTGCTGGGTTCCTCAGCCGGAGCTTCTTTACCTGGCTAAACCGGTCTTTTGTCAGGGGTTATGGACGACCGCTCCAGATGGCCGACATAGTGTTTGATGACTCGCTCGCATCCGCCAAGATGGCGGCTGAATTTTCAAGGCTTCAGGCCTGTCAAACTTGTACGGCTTCCAATCTCTAGATAGCACACATTGCCAGTGCAGACTTGGAGCTAACCAGTTCTTTGTTCAGATGGACCCCTTGGGCTTATGGGTATGGCATTTCGCTGCCTTGGACTGTACGGGCTGGCACCTGTCATACCACGGCTATGCATGACAGGCTTTATCTTTGCCCAGCCCTTCCTTGCCTCCTCACTGATCTCGTACCTCGGAAGCTCGGATCCTACATCCAAGAACACAGGGTATGGTCTCATCGGTGCATCAGTTCTGGTATACGGGGGTATTGCCGTAAGTGTTTCTACCCAACCTGCGCATCACCCTGCCTCTAACCTTACCATGTAGGTTGCAACAGGGTGGTACTGGCATCTCTGCTACAAGTGCGCTACCAAACTGCGAGGCGGCATAGTAGAAGCCATATTTGCCAAGATGCTGCGGTTGAAGCACGAAAAAAAGGTGGAAGCCAAGGTCTTGACACTCGTGATTGGCGACGTCCATAGAATCAGCACCGTATCCGCTTTTGTGCACGAATTCTGGGCAGCGCCTATTGAGGCGGGCATAGGAGTGTGGCTGCTATGGCGCCTGGTTGGCCCCGCTAGTCTAAGAGTTCTGGCAGTCGCTGCCGGTAGGTCCAACCCCGTCAGCAGTGCTACAGACTTCGCTGTGAGTCTATAAAACTCACGAACCTATAGTTTCCGCTGTCGTTTCAGTCTACATCGGTAATCATATTGGTGCCCAGCAGGGCAGATGGCTCGCCGCAACCGAGAAGAGACTCGAAGCCACAAGGGCCATGCTCTCGTCACTCAAAGCCATCAAAATGATGTCCGCCGGCAGTAAAGTCGCCCCTGCAATCGAAAAGTTGAGAGTGTCAGAGTTTGCGGCTTCCAAACTCTTCCGCAGTTTCCTAGCGGCGAGCGTGCTGTCGTCTTTTGCCACCATGACTTTAGCACCCGTGACCGTCTTCGGCGCGTACATAGGCGCTACTGGGAGTAGTGCGGATTTCGACGTCTCCAAGATGTTTAGCTCCCTCATTTTGATAACCCTTGTTGCGTCTCCTCTGCTCTCGCTCTTCCAAGTTATTCCGAACCTGGGTGCTGCTCTTGGCTCTGTTCCGAGGATCGTGGAGTTCCTCCGCAAGGAGGAGATAAGGTTACTGCCGCCAACCTTACCAAACAGCTCAGACGCTGGATCTGCGGCTATGAAAGTCGAACTGCCTCTAGAGTTGGACGAGAAAGGCAGAACCAAGGAAGCTTTGACCAAATCCACTGTGCTGTCTATCAAAAGTACCGACCTTGGTTACGACGATCGGACACTCTTGCATGATGTCAATCTCGAAGTCAAAAAAGGTCAGCACATTGTCATTACGGGACCAGTAGGGTGCGGGAAGTCTCTGTTGCTACAAGCAATCCTCAGGGAAGTTGTTCCCAAGGCAGGTCACGTAACGCTCGCTCCTGTGACTGTCGGTCACTGTACCCAGATTCCCTGGCTGGAAAACATCAGCGCAGAGGAAAATGTCTTTAGGTTTGGCGTGGCAGATAATGTGTGGCGCGACCGAGTTGTCGATGCATGTGCTTTGCGAGAGCTTCTGAAATCGCAAGCTCGAGGGGCCACCGTTGGCAGTGGCGGTTCACAGATAAGCGGAGGAGAGAAACAACGGCTGGTGAGTACAATTCAAACCAACATGCAGTTTTGATGGTCTATGTTAATCTGACACATCCACAGTCTCTGGCACGTGCAATTGCCGCAAGACCTACGCTTCTCATTCTAGATGATGCCTTTAGCGCTATTGACCGGTCGACGAAGCGGGCCATATTTGACCGTTTGTTTGGTCCCAAGGGCATCGTCAACGAACGTGGTATTACTGTGATTCAAGTGACCCAAGACAATGAGTATTTCGGACTTTAACTGATGCTCTGCTAATGCTAATGTTCTATTGTAGGGCATACGGCACAGTTCGCCGATGCAATCTTTAGAATTGACGAAAATGGACAGCTTGCCCCCTTTCACTTTCTTTCTGAGGAAGCAGAAAGAGGTGGTGAGGAGAAGAAGGCAGACGATGAGAACCCTGACAACCAGATCGAAATGATTGAGAGCAATGATGCGTCTGTAAAGGACTCAGGACGTGAATTTGCCGACCCAACTAGCGTTAGAGACAGAGATGTCTACAAGGTCTATTTCACAACCATCGGCCTTGGTCACATGGCGATATTCATCCTCGGAACCATGGTTTTCGCAGTGGCTCTCAGGTTTAACGGTTTGTCTGGTCCCAAGGTCACTTGAAATTCTAGCAAGTTGTTGGCTGACATGGGAATGCAGATATCTGGGTCCGGTGGTGGTCGGAAGACGCGACACTAGCCAGCCCTACACGGACCACGGGATATTGGCTCGAAATTTACGCATTCCTGGGCATGCTTCCTCTTCTGCTTATTGCTTTTGGAATATCGTAAGTTGCACATCCACTGCCATGCACCTTCAGTCCATCCTAACCGTTGAACTTCCGTTCCACAAGACATCTCATGCACAGAATCGTACCCATATCCGGCATCGGTCTTCACGGCAAACTCCTAGCCACGGTTCTGGATGCGACCTTCGTCTTTATCAGCAGGATCGACAGTGGCAGCATAATCAATCGGTTCAACCAAGATTTGCTACTAATTGATCTGAAGTTGCCTCTCGATCTCCTCAACACTGCTACCTTCATCTTCGTCGTTACAGTGCAAACCATATTGGTTGTCATTGCGACACTTTATCTTCTGGCCGCAATACCCGTTCTCGCTGCCGTGCTCTGGGTTCTCCAGCATATCTATCTCAGGACGTCTAAGCGACTAAGACAGCTCGACCTAGAGACCAAATCCGGACTACAAACCAAGATCTCCGAGTCATATCAGGGGATAGCAACCCTCAGAGCCCACGGTTGGCAGACGAATATCCGGGATGAGTTCTGGACTAAACTTGACGAGTCCCAACGGCCATTTTACATGTTGTTAATAGTACAAACCTGGTTGCAGTTCGTGCTAAACATGATTGTGGCCGGATTGGCCACCACCGTGGCCGGTGTAGCTGTGGGGACGCTCGGCAAGATCAGCACCGGTGCTATTGGCATCGCGTTCCTAAACATCGTTACCCTTGGAGAAGGGTTGACAAATCTGATTCACTCGTGGACCTCTCTAGAGACTTCCTTAGGCGCCATAGCGCGTATAGAGGCCTTCGAAAAGGACACGCCTCTCGAAAATGAAGTTGAAAATCCAACAGAACTGCCGCCATCTTGGCCAAGCTCAGGGGCTCTCGTCCTAGACCACGTATGGGCAAGCTACGACCTTGAGCGCGCAACTGTAACGTGGAGTTTGCAAGACGTGTCTGTACAGATCCATCCTGGGGAAAGAGTCGCTATATGTGGCCGCAGCGGCTCGGGTAAGTCCACTTTTCTCATGGCGCTTCTCGGGCTAGTTGAGACGCCCAAAGGCACCATCCAGCTGGATGGGGTTGATATCTCCGGTGTACCGGGAGATATCCTTCGGAGGAAGTATTTTGTGATATCACAAGATGCATTTCTCCACGGGGAGTCTATACAACAAATGTTGGATCCTAACCGGCAACATTCTGATGAGACTATCCACGGGGCATTGCGCGATTGTGCAATCGAGGAGAAGGTCTTAGAGTGCGGAGGTCTGTCGAGCTCAATGCAGGACATGAATCTTTCGGTCGGTCAGGTCCAGCTCTTTGCACTAGCTCGGACGATCTTGCAGGCTGGGGCAACTAGTGGTCGTGTGGTCTTGCTCGATGAGGCTACGGGAAGGTAAGTGAGAGCTTGTGTAGGGTAATTCCCCTGGGCCAAAATGGCTGCTAACACGAGGCATAGCGTGGATATCGAAACAGAAAAGCGCATCATGGATATAATTTCCGAAAAACTGGCTGGTAGGACCGTCATCTCGGTGTTGCATCGTCTCGAGGCTGCTCTGCAGTACGACAAGATCTTGGTGATGGATAAGGGACAAGTAGCAGACTTCGGGGCCCCGGCTGAGATAGCGACGAAGTCTGAACTATTCTCTTCTTGAAAGAGAATATTCCTGCATCGGCCATTCATAATTTTAATAGTCGAATAATCGAATATTCGCATCGCTTATCAATACTATTTATAACTTTAACTATAGCGATCCCTCCCAATTATTAATCGTATCATAGTAGTAGAAATATTAATATCAGCCCACAAACCCTGCTCTACAGCTCCAATTGACATTGTTTGCATAAGGCGTTGTATAATACTCGAGAGTCTTAGAACTTGATACCGGTGAGGATATAGCTCATCTAAAATGCGTGCAAAAAGTCGTTTGTTACCTGTAGAGGTAAAAGGGCGACACAAAAAAATATCAACCATACGCTAGTCCATTATAAACTCTGTTACTGTAACATAAAGCACACCCTGAAAGCATGCCAGACCTGAAAAGCAGCGTTGTCGATAGATCAATCGATCGATTCCAGAGCTTGAGTCGTTTGAATGTTTGATTTCTAGCAGTTTAGTCGATCGAACGGGGGTTAGGATCGATCAAATGGCGTTTGGATCGATCGAACGGTTGCTATTTTTAAGGAGCAGCAAAAGGTATAAAAAAGAGACGAAAGGTAGTAGTTAAATGACATAAATAATAATTATATGCTGCTATACAAACGATCAAACTTCCTTAGATCTAAATAAAAGATAATATTCACTTCTTTCCTGCATTAACAGCATTAGAAAGCTCCGAATGAACAAGTTTGTTATCCAACCAGTTCTTTTGACACTGAATGGCTTAGATTGTAACGTCGCTGAGCAGATTACGATCATCAGTGATGAGCCTCTTTGCCTCTGAAAACACACGTTCACACTCAGAGCTCATTGCTGGTGCTGACTGAACGTAGATACCAAGTCTCGCTAACTTTGGGTAGCGATATGATGGATCTTTCGACATCTGGATCCAGAATTTGAGCGGGTTGCCAACTTTTACCAGTGGAATAGGCTCTTCCAAGTATGATTGATATTCGCTCAGAGGCTTTGCCCTTTTGCGACGTGGTTTGTTTGTATAGTCTCTATCAATTTCCATCGTTGCTGTAAATGGGCCGTCATCTGAATCCGAGTTGAGTTCAAGAGTACAATAAAGCTCTTTACGCTTACGAATGTGCTCTGGATCTTTGTGTTTATAAATTTCCACCTCTTCTGGCTCAGGAGACGTTAAGTCTGCATGCTCATCATCCAATACCTTCATGAAGTTGTCGACAAAGTTCTGCATCTGCTTCTTAGCTGTTTTCACCCAATCTGGGTACTTGCGTTGCCAGTGTGTCTCAAACCATTCCATCTTCAAGTCCGGGTGCAAGATAATAGAAGCAATGTACCAAGGAGTATCATATACCATCAATTTCTAGTACTCGTCTAGTTTTTCCTTGCCGTACTCGAAAGACACTCTTAAACGGCTGTCTTCTACTGGTAGTTGTGCCAGTGCTCTATAAAGCTGTGTCCACATTGTTTGCATCCAGATGAAAACCTCATATATTGCCCTTCTTGTACCCTGGAAGCCTTCTGTCTCCGCATTTCCTTCCAGATGTGAAGTGGCCTCAACAAAATGCTGAAGTAGTCGCAAATAAGAACAAACCTCATTCCAGTCTTCTGCTGTAATCTTGTCATCAATAGGCAAGTATGCTCCATCTCGGTCTCTTCCTTCTTTTAGAGGGTGCCTTTGAAACTTCTCGATAGCAGACTGAAGCATGAGTGCTCTTAGTAGCATGTGGTAGGTCAAATTCCACCTTACGCCACCATCTTTGATCAACAGTCGCTCTGTATTCTCAAAAAGAGTAGTATTATTGTCGGAATCCCCATCTTTACTCTGAAAAGTCTGAAACAACTGGCGGCGCTGGTCTAAACGCATTATAAACTTGACGGTATTGTGCACCTTTCCTATTGCACCAAATTTACGCCACTCCTCAAATTCCTGTCTATCACTGCGGTCTATCATGGCCTTTGCAAATTTTGTTATACCATCTCCAAATAGTACTGCCTTAGAGATACAATTGATGATATGCCCAGCACAACGTAACCTTGATTTTTTGCTGATATTGGCAACTCCGTATAGCTCCTTACTTAGTGCAGTAACCATAGTATCATTATTCGTAGCGTTGTCCATAATAAAAGCACCAAGACTTGAGTTGATTTTGTACTCGGTGGTAATAGAAAGCAAAGACTCTGCAATATTTGCACCATCATGTCCTCCTAATATACGTGGGAGACCAAGCAGCACGGTTTGGTGGGTATAAGTTGAATCGAAGAAATGTGCTACTAAAGCGAGAAGGGATTTCATGTTCGGGCTGCTCCATAGATCCGTACTGAGATGGATACATGAGACAGCATTATTGAGCATATACTGGATCTCATTCTTCCGTTCTTTATACTGCTGTTGAATAAGCAGCAAAAGTAATCCATGGCTGGTATAGAAGAGCGGTGATGTATTACTGCGCGGGAGCTGGAAGAGTGTAATAGTTCCTTTGCTTGTTGCCTGTGAAAAGGAGAGATTTGACTGAATTACCTAATCCGGATATGCAAAAGAGAAGAAGCGCTGTTGTTGTTGATTAAAATCGCGGGTGCTGGATACGTTTGGAGTCGGCAAAACTAGAAAACGCTTCATTGTAGTTGCTCCGCGTGGAATTTGTTTTCCGTCTTCATCAATGCTATGCTTGCAAAAAAGGTGGTGTGAAAGGCTAATAGCAAGTTGTATTCAAACTAGCTAGGCCAACATACTGTTTATATTAAAGCTAAAGAAAGAAGAAAGGAAGTCTATGTCTACGAGGACCTGCTGTCCTTATATATTTCATACGCTGTGGCCTGTGCTCTGCATTGCAGAGCCTTGACTTGTATAATCAGTGACACGTGTTATAGTTAGGATCCACATGTGGTCTACACGCAGAAGATCACGGAAGTTGCTGGATGGTGCTGCAGAACCACATGAGTCATAAGCGGCACTGTGGGCTGAGGCAACTAGGTGGTGTAGAATGAACTGGAAGCCCGTCACCTGCAGATAGTATAGGTCTAGTATGAGTAGTGGGTGGCAACTTGAGTCATGGACAGTGTACTGTCACGTGACTGGAAGTGGCTGTGTAGTAGTAAAGTGCTCAAGTCACAGCCTTGAGAGGCATGAAGGCGCCAGCTTGTGACAATGTGTTGCTTCCTTGTCTTTTCCTAATAAAAAAACAGCTCTATATGTATTTAAAGAGTGTGGGTTCAAGGATGGCCATATATTACAAATAAAATTACAAGTCAAAGAATACAATAAATTCAAAATTCAAACTGACAAGTCAACCAAAGTTGGATCTGAAATTTTCTAATTGATTCCATAGATTGTCAATGCTGCTGATAAGACAAAAAAAGACTAGAACACTGTAGAAAACTGTAAAAGATTCTAAAACAGTTCTTCAAATGTTTAGCCAATGAGAAGTTGAAAAACAGTTGAGCATCTAAGCCTTGATATGATTGAATACAAATGAATGCAATATGTAAAAGTTTATAATAGACTGCATACTAGAACTAGGCTTATAGTAATTAATACTGCATTCTACAAGCTAAAATCTGAGCCCTCTAAGTATAAAGGTTCAGCTACTTTATCTATTGAGCTTCTGTCAGACATAAGCCTCTGTTGGTCTATAGCTGACCCGCTGCTGCTACCTACATTTAGGAGAGTTGATAGTGGGGCTTGGGGCCTAAGGCACCCACAGCCTTGCGATTCTCTGCTCCTGAAGCTGCCATGTCTATGACACAATGAATGTCAGTATAACACTAGTGGCAATGCTTGGCAGCACAGGCAACGTTATTAATTGCAAAAATGAGGTTAATCTGATATACAGCTGTAATGCAGCAAAGCTAGTGCTAAAGAACTGGCCTTTTTCTTATACTCTGACAGCCAATGTTCTAGCCCTTGACCAAATGTAAGAGCGCTGGAATTATTGCCACAACTGACATTGTAAGGGTTGTTGTAGACAGAGTGTTAATACTGTGATATTGACTCCGTAAACAGATATGTATTCCATAAACTAATCTTTGGCCTTCCCATTTCAGGAGAGGGCCTGCTATATATGCTGCTTCCTAGTTCCCTAGTCTTGCCTTACCAAGGTAATAATATCCCCACGTTACTTCTGCAAAGAGGAATACTGTGCGTGCTTGTTTGCCTTTTTTCCCGCCACCGCCTCACCGCCGGGTTGGTGCTGTCCCGATGTCACACACGCTCGTTTGCCGTTGCGCCCTCACCCGTTGCCGACGGGTTCGACTGTCATTGACAGTCTTGCTCAGAGGCAGCATGGCCACTTACCTGTTGGCGCCTTTCTTGGCCCCCGCTGGGCTATCTACACCTCTGTGCTTTTATAGAACACCCCAGCCGCCGCCGCCACCGGGTCGGGGGCGACCCGGCCACGGGTCCGCGCACCCGTGACAGCCATTGCCGCTTAGTGTCAACTGCACCATCTAGTACCTTGTGAAGCGACCCTGCAATAGTGACTGCATGCTAAACTCCATCTAACTGTTGTGCTTGCTGCCGCCACCTCTTGCGCTGTCTCTGTTGTTGTGCTTGTGTTAGCCGCAACGTGCCTGGTGTTTCTACATTATCTGCCAGTTTCTCATGAGATATAGACAGCCGTCTGCGGCGGCAGCGCACTGGTAGCCTGTAGAAATTGGCGGTGGCCGCAGCGGGTTGACTAGGGCGCGGCTGGTATTCTACTCCTATCCGTGCAAGAATAATGCTTAGGACTTTAATCCACTCCTTTTGACACGTTTTCCAGCTTTCATATCAAGACAAAACACAGTATTGCTGCTCTGTAGCCCCTTACAGTCTGAAGCTGTCCTTCAACCGTGCTGGTATTCATTTTTTTATTTAATGCTTCCACCAATCACTTTGCTGAATGTTCATATGCATTTGAATTTGCGTTTTGTTTTACAATTAATTTACACTGGTAGCACGGTTTGATGACTTAAATGCCATTAGCGCGGGACTGGCTTCAGCGTTGAGAATTTTGTGCGTTAAGGGCGGCTGTTATGAGAAGCTGCCAGCGGTAACGCTGGGCCCCGTGAGTGGTGTAAACATCATCTAAGCTCCACGACTCTTTTGTTCTTTTTCCATTTCCTCAGGTTTTGTGTGTATCTGGTTATACATGGCGGTTTAGGTTATGAAGCACAATCAGTGTTAGAAATGGAATAGAAGAGCATGAGACAAACTTCATATACAGCTACAAGAAGGTAGTGAAAGTTAGCAATCGTAAAACGCAATTTAATCCTTGCGATGACCTCGATAAATCATTGATAGCCAAACTGATAATGATGTACCAAACCTTGTACAGAGCCTTCTCTCACAAACAGAAATCGTCCACAAACAAGGGATCCCCAAAGTTTGTTGGCAGGTTGAGATCGAGGTAGTCGCCCAGAAGCTGGTCAATGCCATCAAAAGTTGTGCCAAAAGGAAGGGGATTATTGAAATCAATTGCGAATCCTTCGACTGTGTCATTGTCGCCGTTCGAGGCTGATGGATTGTTAGGAGCAAGTCCTAGCATCCTATCATCAGCTGGGGTGACTACACCTGTAGCGTTTCTGCCAGCAGTTTCTCGCTGAACGATGGTATTGGTCGGCGGATTTTCATGTACCCAGCCGACATCTACCTGGTTGACACTTGTCTCTCTCGGTTCGGTCTCGTGGGGAGCCTGTTCGGAATATCGTGCCTGTTGAGTTCGGGTTCCGTTGGCCACAGGAGGTTTATTCGCCTCATTCAGTGCTCTCCTACCTATCTTCGCCATGGCATCTGCAGACCACCAAATAGGAGCCAAGGCATCCAATAGCGTGCAACAGCGCTTCAGTTGCGTCATAGCCCGGACTCTGCTGGTAAGGAGCCCCGTCTGGCGAAGATTCTTGTACGCTACACTGAGTGCCAATGACAATGCATAAGGTACAATCGGTAGCGGCAGGAGGTTCCTGCCATTTTTTTCCTCAAGGATGTCGATAATCGAAATTGCAGAGAAAGCTTGGCGCACTGATGAAGGGGTCGACTTGGGTGCGTTTCTAAATGATCGAGATCTATTTGAAGTGATCGCAACCGCGTGATAGAAGAGCTCTAATGTTTCTAACCATCTGTCAGACTGCGTGTATATATTGCAAGGGGTGCCTTACGAAGTGTATCTGGTGACGTATTAATGGCTTCGCAATCTCTGATGATTTCTTCAAAACCAGGAAAATCGTTCTCCCAGCCCGTCAAATGTTCGTCTGCCGAAGGTCGATAAAATTCAATGACTTGATCTATCATATTCGCTATCCCTAACCAGGCCCGGAATTCTTTGGTGTTGTGTAGTCGTGACACTCGAATCTTAATACCAATGTCAATATTGCTCATTATGATAGGTCTTCCGTTCATGCATGCGTTTAGTCTATCCAAGCCCCACAGGCTCCAGAAGAGATTTCCAAGAGACTCGTCTTGCATCTCGGCTCTTGCACTATCCAAATGCAGGCCCAGAGTCTGAGCATGATGTACCGCTTGCATCAGTTGCATTGAAGACTCTTCAGCCCCGTCAGCTCCTTCCACATGCTGTGAGCTCAAAGCAAGTGCGCGAATCAGCGTCAATTTGTCCTTTTCCACACGATTTCGGAAAGCCATGTCCAACGAGCTAGACATAGCATGACAGAAGTCTCGAATTGTCAGCAGTTCCGAATCTCCGGCAAGTCTCAAGTGTTCTCTGGCATCGTAATGCTTAGCCGCGACAAGACACATTGCTTGTATAAGAATTGGCGAAGTAAGATTTGATGTGGACGCGTTGGAGTGAACCCTAAAGGCCGTCTCGTCGATGAGTGGTATAACAGGGTTTATCTTCTCCAAGTAAATCCTGACCAGCGCCATTTGATCATTTATTGGTGGTAGTAGCAGATCGTGGGGGCGTTGTCTGGTGTTTTGAAACCCGTCATTAAGTGGTCGACTAATATCGTCGTAGGGCCTAACTCGATGAGCACCCTCGCCAGGCCTGGCTGTGCTAGTAGACTGCTCGATGCGCTTCTGGTGACTCTGCCATACTCCCACATTATCCCGGCTAGGACTACACGTTGTTTCCGACTGCCTATGAAACAATGCCTCCGGATTTAGATCTCCGACGAACCGCCAAACTGGACACTTAACCTGTAAGTCGCTAGGGCTAGTCTGACTTGCAATGGACGACGCAGATGTAGAGAGATCTTCATTTTGATCTCCCTCCAGCACGGTTGTGACAATCTGCAGGGAGGAGCGCGGGCTTCTGGGCCCCACTTCTGTACCTTCACGGAAAGCATGTTGGCAACGTTTCTATACAACCATTAATGGTCGGCTTTTGAGTCCACCTATGCGAGCTCATTACAAATAATAAAGAATACTCGAATATCCACAACCCGTGACGCGCAAACTTAGGCAACGTCATACCCGAACATGACGAGTCACACTCAGAAAAGTAAAGTTGCAGCAAACGAAGGAGATGAGTAGATAAAACGTCGAAGAACACTGGGACTATCACACTTGTACTAGCCAGATTGTGTCCGTCTTCATTTGAGGAAGAAGAAGAGAATCGGACAGCAAGCCAAAAATCCTCACCTTTCTTTTCCGACAGCTCTGACATGCTTCCGATCGCTTCAGGCTCGTTCTAACATCCGGATTGCTCACCACAAACTTGAGCTCCATGTATGCGGAGGCAATGATGCTTGACGTATTTCGCCTATTGCTTTTGTTCGATGTTGCCACAAAGTGTTGACGTTTGTTGGCTCCACGGCCGCTCGGTCGGCTCCGTTGATCATCACGTGCAAGTTGAGCCAGCCATTGTTACGATCGAGGGCGCCTCAAGTCATACATAGCACGTTGGCCATAATCCTCGGCGCCTTAATGGGACATGATGTTCATGAATCAGGCATTGTAGCCTCGATATTGATATGAAAAGCTTCCTATTCGGAAACGCGCGCAAGTACAGCGCAGATCAGCACCTGTTCAGGTAACACCGCAGCCTCTAACTGTTTTAGGCATCACCGCCTTGTGTCCTCTTTGCCTCCTGATACCCATCTGGCAGCTCCGACTGTGGACTTGTCATCATGAAAAGTATATAGATAAATTTATGGCTCATCTCAAGACACTCTATATTGTGTCCATCGATATTTCTTAATTCTCAGCCCAGACATCTTGACATTTTACCAAGTCGTGAATAACGCCTACAACACAATGTCGAAACTGATGCGGAATACGGTCCCCAAGATTATCCGAAACACGAACACCGCTTCAGCTATTCGACAAAACGCACCCGCTCCCACAACCCCAAATGCCAAACCTGAAGGCGATATCTCAGCTGTCTTCGTGTCCTTGTCCAGCAAAGAGGCCCCTCCCCTTCCAGATCGCTTCGCAAAGCAAAAGCAACGGTTGATGTTAGGCCATGAAGAGCAATTAAAGGCCAGCTGGGACAGACTCCTAGATCGGTTACAGGATGAGGTCGTCGTGATCAAAGAAAAGGGTAAGACTCATCTATCTACCAGCAGGTGTTGCGGTTGTGTTCAGGCATCGTCTCGTTGTACATATGTAGCTCCAGCACGAGTGTACTGTGAGGGACACGAGCGTTCTTGTTGAATATAAATTTACTTTTATTTAATACGAGTATGCTTGGTCAAATACAGATGTGGTTAGAGGCTTTTCAGAGCACCGGGGCCGTCTTGCATTGGTTCCCCAAAGATGAACCCCAGCACTTAGGGAAATATTAATGCTTGTAGGGTCCAACGCCATCCCCCAGATAGACTTCAAAGATATCAGCCATGCCTCGGGCACGTTTCAGAAGGAGCTAAAAAATCGCGGAGTTGCAGTTATTCGCAATGTGATCGATGAAGCGCAAGCTCTGAAGTACAAGGAAGATGTTCAGGAATACATCCGCGCAAATCCCACAACAAAAGGTACGAATATCGCACCAAACTTTTCTCAGCAGAAGACCTTAATTAACTTCGTTTCAGCTTTTCCTCAACATGATCCACAAGTCTACGAGCTCTACTGGTCTCCCTCTCAGATTAAAGCCCGCGCCGACCCAAGCATGATTGCAATCCAGAAGTTCCTGATGAGCACATGGCACTCGGCCGATCCAAACGCCTTGATATCCTGCTCCCACCCAACCTCCTACGCCGACCGCCTTCGAATTCGCACACCTGGCGATACTAGTTTTGCGCTAGGGCCACACATTGACGGTGGTAGCGTCGAGCGGTGGGAAGATAACGGCTATGGCGCCGGGCATGTCTACGACAAGATCTTCCAGGGCCGCTGGGAAGAGTACGATCCTTGGGAGTCTAGCTGCCGCATTCCTGTGGAATCTGATTTATATGGTGGCGCAGGAAATTGCTCCATGTTCCGTATGTTCCAGGGCTGGTTGAGTACGTCTAAGACTGCACCAGGGGAGGGCACGCTCATGGTCAACCCTATGTTATCGTTGTCTACTGCATACACTCTTCTCCGGCCCTTTTTCTCGCCACGCACTGAACGGATCTATAGTGGGAGAAAGGAGTTTCTTGACAAGTCCAATTGGACCCTTGAGAGCTCATACACCAGCAAACTTCAGGGTGCAAATCCCGGCAACGGCCAAGAGCTAAACGATACACTACACCCCCATCTTGAACTTAACGACACAATGGTCCATGTTCCGACGATTAATCCTGGAGACTACGTCGTCTGGCATTGCGATACTATTCACGCTGTCGACAAAGTCCATAACGGCGCCATAGACTCGAGCGTCATGTACATTCCCGTCTGTCCACTCACCGAGCCTAATGCTCAATACCTGGCCACACAACGCGATGCGTTTCTTAATGGCATACCTGGTCCTGACTTTCCGGGAGGAAAAGGAGAGAGTGAACATGTTGGACGAGCATCTGAGAAGTTCCTAAGAGAGAATAGCGATGTAGAAGGCGTTCAAGCATTTGGCTTGGGAAAGTGGGAAGAGAACGAGGGATTGACGTCTGGCGAGGCACAGATTGTCCGAAGATCAAATGAAATACTAGGGTTTTGAGATAGGAAATTTTCGAGTGCGGAGTTCAATATTGACGCTAAGAATTCCCTTATATTACCTGCCAAGATGTAAGACATGACGACCACGAACGTACTGATGCTTCAATATTTGAAGAAATGAGCTATTCGTAAATCTTCTCTTTGTCGTCAACTTCAGCCACTTGTTCAAGTCAAATCGGCCGAATATGCAAGCCACTGTAGACTTTGAGCGAGTATTTCTTGCGATCAGCTTTAATGGTGTCCACTATTCGATCGCACGTATCTTCCAACGACTTTGGCGAAGACATCGCTTTAAGAAAGTGGCTCCCGATAACTTCTCATCAGGCACGACGTTTCTGGAGGATTTTTGGATTGCGATGAGGCTGCCAAGTCAAAGGTAAAAGGAAGCAAGAACAGTGATGGTTTCGACGCTGGCGTGCTCTGCGATTATAATACAGAGTTGAGAACTTAATTGATGGCAGTGAGAATCCATAATCTCCCCTTCAATGATACTAGTGTATAGAATCGCATTTTACTGGTCGTGAGAGTCGGAATACATACCTTCGAGACGTATAGAAGTGACAAATTCGAAACTGCGAGAAAGCTGCGAGAAAAAAACAGCTGCAAAACCGGATGACTATTGTGGATAATCGCAGTCGTCACCAGTGGCCTACCATTGCGGGCGACTCTTTGACCTTAGAAGTGTTAAACGGAACCTCCATCCTCAGACAAGACAAACGGGAGACAAACGCCTTCGGGGGAGGCGACCACACACCGTTGCACTCAAACGGCACCCCTGGCGATGCACGCCCATAAAAGAGAGAGATGTTAAATTTTGTGCTCTCTTACTCCTATTTTCTAGATTACAGGACGGGATCACAGACTATATACCCAATCTCGACAGGGATTGCAGACTCTATATATAACATCGATACAGGGATTGCAGACTCTATATATAACCTCGATATAGGGGCTTACAATCCTGACAAATTCAACAAGAGAGACCACAGGACTAGATAGATAAGTAACTAAGACTATTTTGAAACTTCGTCCTACCTACTCCGTAACTCACCGTGCGCCCAGCGCGTCACTCACGCGACGTAATTGCAACAAGAAGGATGTCTGGAGGTAAATTTGGGTAGTCAGCCGGATTGCCCTACTAAACCGTAATCGGACTCGAAATGTATTATACTACTTGTACTGCCTATGTTTAGAACTATTCGTCATATTCGTGAATAATTATCTTTCTCCGAGTTTGTCGGCTGGAACCACTTAAGGCTGAAGTCGGAAGATTACACTTACGTTCTCCTGACGACGGCACTGTTGTATCAATTCTTCTTTCCATCAGAGGCTCATCATCTGGCGTAACGTGTTGGATTTGAGCAAAGCAAATTGGTAATCACGTACAATTTTTTGCGAGAGCTGCTCTACAGCCTTGGCGAACGTTAACGATATTAATGCCATCATCGTTTTACGTGCGGATGGTTGCTTGATATCTCTAAAATGACAACTGGCTCTGCCCCTGTCAGGTCAATTACCAAAGGTTTTGCGCTGTATTTCTTTTGCGGTCCGGTTTTGGGAAGACCTTCGTGCCGTAAAATTACAAGGTTCTGGCGCTGTCAGCTTACGGAACTTGACAGAACGACGAAGCAAGTCAATCATCCATCAGTGCTATGTGGTGTCTCACCAACAATGGAAGCTGGCTAATAGAACGCCTCGGGAAGCGTCGCTTCACTTGATATTTAAGGAGCTGGCTTAGGGGCGAGCTCTGGATAAGTCGCTTTACCTGGCTCTTAGGGAGCTGTCTCGGGGATAATATCTGCCATTATCGCTAACGTGGCTCCTTGGGATCTGCCATAGGGGTAAGCACTGTAAGGTTCGCTTAAGCTGGTTCTCGATGTAGGTCCATGACCTCCACCTGACTGAGTCCAGATTTTCATCGTGCCGAAGTACTGGAAGATGAGGGCTCGCCATCGTGAGTTGTTTTGCTTGTACAGAGCGTAGAGTAATTTTTATATGCTGAATATCCGGTCGTCTCTGTGCATACATTCCCCCATCTATTCACGGCGTTTATGAAGAGGAAATTTTTCGAGCCGATCGGTCTCGCATCCATATATGCTCAGCAGTCAGTTCACTCTGCTTTCGACTGGCACGAGAACTAGTCTGGAATACTCCTCGTTGTTGAGTGAGAGGGGCGCCCTGAGAAACAGCCAATTCGACCGGTGTCGTGCAGATGCATCCCACTGTGTAATCATACCAGGTCCAGCTGGCTACCCATTGTTGCCACATTTTGCCGGTAAAATCGTGCAAGGTTTCACGAGGCATGTGCAAGTGTGAAGAGGAGGGACGCGTACGATGTTCGATTTCCCCCTCTCGAAGTTATGGTAAAAGATTGGGATCGTACGATGCCAAGGGCGATTTGTTTGCTTCCCCGCCCGTAAGCAAACATTGGGCCCAATATTTCTCTCTCTTGACAGATTCAACATGAATATATATATATATGATCAAGTACGTATGAAAGAAAGGAGTAATTAGAGGAAAATACATTGTTCAACCCAATCCTGGGAAATCCTCTCTCAAGAATCGTTACAGCAAGTCCTCAGGCTTCTTTCGACCTGCAAAGTCTACATCGTTCATATCTAGCAAGGCGCACTCAGTATAGAAATTTGAGCTTTTCACGCACTTTTTGATATTTTTCCCAGCCTCTCGGGCCGTGATAGCTGAATGCTGACAGAATATCCTTTTCATGTTCACCCCAGTTTCGTGCGAACGGGCATGTTCGCACAAAGGTGTCTGTTCACCTATGCAGAGACACTCTATGGCTCGGGTCCCCACCACATTCTATCGTGTGCGTACTGCGGGTGTAGTACTCGCTGAACAATAGCCTCTTCGAACGACACTTGGTAGATACTGGCCCAGAACTGCACTCTTACTCTAGGATTCCTTGTCTGCTATCATATCGTGTACCTGTGCGCCTCAACCTGAATCTCCGTCTCAGCTCCTCCGTTCCAAGTTCTACTGTTTCAGTTTATGCTGTGGCAAGGTCGCAATAGCAAAATGAGTGTGAGCTGTAGAACTAACTCTACCTGGTGGTAATCCTGAGTTGGTTGTGAAGGTATGCAGAATCGGTGAAGATCGTAGCTAGCTTGTTCACTTTTCCACCATGGCATCGACGTCTCAAAGGTTGTGCACGTGGCCTGTGTGCTCCTTGGTCGAGGACATGTATTCAGGATGCAATATATATGCGTAGGAGATGGCCTTTGATCGTGAGCACTATTTCGCATCTTGGAGATCTAACCCACCTCAGATGGAAAACTAACCGCTCATAGCTGTCACATTGGCCTTAAAAATCCCAGACTCGCAAAACCCGTTGAATATTTTGATATGAAGGCGTCGATGTCTGGAATGCTGATAAGGTTTGTCGTGCCTGAAGCCAGCCTATGACTGAAAATCGTCGAGCGCAGCATGATGCTGAATCGTTCGTCTGCAAGAAATGCCTCCTTGTTGAATGGGAGACTGCTTCCGTAGCCAAACGACAACCCCGCGTCCTCGGACAAGACCAACGGAAGACAAGCGCCTTCGAGGATAGCGACCACAAGTTGCCGCCCTCAAACGGCAACCCTAGTGATGCGCGCACATAAAAGAGAGAAAGACCATAGGAATAGATAGATAAGCAATAAAGACTTTTGTTACTCTCGTTCTACCTACTCCGTTGCATACCGCGCGCCCAGCTAGTCACTCACACGACGCAAAACAACACTCCTTGTGTTTAATCTCCCTCTTC
The DNA here is from genome assembly GCA_010623925.1 of Antarctomyces pellizariae. Classification (NCBI taxonomy): domain Eukaryota; kingdom Fungi; phylum Ascomycota; class Leotiomycetes; order Thelebolales; family Thelebolaceae; genus Antarctomyces; species Antarctomyces pellizariae. The sequence goes on along the minus strand of WCAA01000110.1, from coordinate 36,370 downwards.
CCGTATAGTATTTTGCTTTGCTGATCACGACCACAGCGAAAATAAGCTGAGTGTATAGCTTCCGCTTTCGAGGCTCAGAGTAGGTGGCTCAGAGTAGGTGGCTCAGAGTAGATGGCTCAGGTACATTACGAATCAACTACAAAGATATCCTTACTTAGTATACTATGCGAAGACGGTTAAACATTGGACGTGACGCAAAACTGACCTGAAAAACTGTTAAAATAGGCAATTGGGCAGAGCAGATAGCGAATGCAATTATTACGCAAAGCGTGTTTCTTATTCTTATGGTATCTACACTGCTATGATATGTGATAACTATAGACATGCAGCTCCTGTTTTCAGTGTGGTTCCGGATGCGGCAGATCTCAGGAATGTAGATCTGGGTCTTTATCCGCAAACGCTATACAAAACCGGCCACGGAGTGCAGCTCTCCTCTTCAATCGGAGCCTTCCGCATCACCAACCTGTCAATATATCCTCATCCCCACACTCAATAGTCTCATGACCTCCTCGAACCTCCTCTCTCACAATAGCCGTCTGTTACAGTTCTCTCCCCCTCCGACATGTTTTCTGCGTGCCCGCTCCCTCTCCACATTGTATTGCACCGGTCTCAGCCGGTGCAGCCCAAAACCATGATCTCCCCCTAGGACGACAAACCCAACTTCAACATGAACAGCGTGAAGCTGCCTATCTCTTCCTGTGCTCAAGGTCTTACCTACCCCATGGTTATTATAGTACTTGGCCAATATTCCGCCATTACGCAATGCCCTCCGCCTTTTATCCTGCTTCAAAAAGGATGGCCTCCGGCCCTGTAGTGACTACGAAGTGAGGACTGGTTGCCCAATATCTTACGTCATGAAAGAATGGCGGAACATATCACTGAGTAAAAAGGATTGGTGTTGAGAAGACAATATTATTCACCTCTTCCCACCATACCTAAGGCTACCGCCAATGCCCATTCCTCGCAATAAACAATTTGGTATACAAGCTATCCTCCTCTGTCCATAATACACCAAGTTATGGACGAGTAAGCTATTATCCTCCCTTTTTACCCATGCAATCCAAAATGCACCAGCCATCCTTCCCATCTATCCATCCATGCGAGGAAGAATGAGTAAGCTCGCGCTCTGTGGTATCTCACGCAATGCAATGCGTCCGCAAGCCATCCTTCTCGAGCCCTGGGGACGAGTAAGCTCGAACGCCAATCCAAAAAAAAATATCAAACCACCATGAACAAACCGAAACCCGCAACTTTGAAACCCGCCCTACTCCTAACTCTCCCTATATTCCACTAGGGCCAAATATAGAGCGGCAATATATCCCAAGTACGAGGCAATCAAAGGTTCTACTTCTCAACCATAAACACAGTCTCCCACTCCCTTTCAATATCATCCTCATCCTCATCCCTCTCCACATCCCCACCACCTCTAACCTTCCTCCCCTTCCTATTCCTCTTCACACTCTTTCCCTCGTCATCCAACACCTCCCACTCAGCTTTCACCAATTTCTCAGTCACTTTCTCTCTGTGCATAGTCTCCGCCTTATCAACCAATGAATCGAGCCCAAGGCTCGAAGCTGGCGAAGAGTCAGCGTCAAATGAGAAAAACACATCCTCGTCCCCGATATTGTCGGACCCTGAGGATGAGATAGCCTCGTTGGACGGTACGGATTCGTCCGCAGCTTCGAGACGGGCATGTAAACCAGCGTGGGCAGTGCGTACGCCGTGATGTCGAAGTTGAGAAGTCGAGGTCTTAAGGACGCCCTTATTATAGTTGGCCGCGAAGTGTGGCTGTCTGCGAATCACTGATTAGCCCCTATCTTATATACCTCCCTCCTCCTTTTTTGTTACACTCTTCATATTCGCCGTTCTAAGTAGGTGTGGAAAGGAGTTGGAGAGGAGATAGGATTAACGTACTTCCAAACTGCCTTTCCCGGCCTGATCTTCTTCATCACACCCTCATCTGCATCAGTTGGCCAGCTGTTGCCGGTTGGAGCACCAGTATACCTCCATTTGGCGGCGTGAGAGCGGGAGCGCTTGTATTCGATGGCCGAGGCCCGGATGTCGGAGGAGAAGGGTTCTGTCATTTTCACTGATTGCTTTTAAGCTTTCGAGTCGTTTGCGCGTGTCTTTGGGTCTTGACTAAGGTATTATGGCGAGTGATGGTGGTAGGAAGTTGGATAGAATGGTCGGATGCCGAGGTGAGAATCAGGGTGATTACAGCAGGCGAAGCGATGATGTAGCGAGCAAATAAGCAATTTATAACCAAAACAACGATTTGAAGTGAATAGGTTCAAAGTATATCTGAGAGTTTATTGATCCAAGGATGAAGAGGTGAGTAAGCGGTCGATGAGCGGAGATAGCCAGGTACCAAGCTGGCCGCGCTGAGTCACGCAGCGGTATTGGGTGGAAGTGACGAGATGAGCTGAAGAGGGTCTGTTGCTGGTTTTTGGTACTAAAAGAAAGCACCGGCGTGATGTAATTGAAGAAGGGGTGAGACTGCGAAGACGACGAAGATGGCGCAGCGGTGCCTGCTTGATTACAGCGGCGTGATTCAAACAAAGCGATGCGGCTTGGCTTGTTTTCGCCACGGCTGACTGGAATGAGGCAATAACGCTTTACCGAGCTCAACTTGAACCTCTATTGAGAACAGCTTATGTAGACGTGAATGTGAATGTAAAGCGATTAGATAGAAGCAACTGTGAATAGACAACAAACCGGTTCATGAAGGGACTTATATCGCGCAACCTGTGCTGTTCCTCGTTGTAACCTTGGTGGCTGCTTGTGACATGGTGCCAAGCACGCCAAAGGCATCATGGCGGAATGATTGGGTGTCTTGTGACCTGCCAGCTTTCGTTCCAACCTCGGAGGTGCCTGGCCCGAGTTAGAATGAAAGACGCCAGCTCAGACACTGCTGGATGAGGGCGTGGTGACACTGCTGGAAGAGGGCGTGGGAGGGATGACTGGCGCCTTGCTGATAAGAGGTACCTCGTAATCTCATGCGGGTGCTATCCATCAAGGTGTTCGCCGATGACGGCAGGGTGCAGATAAGGCGCAGATAAGGGGCGTCTTGATTTGGCGACAGACAGCGCGAGACAACAACGAACCGAGGCAAGAACAAGCACGTTCTGGACTTCGGCATTACCATTTGAACCAATTCCTCATTCTAAGCAGAGTTAGCCGACACGGAAGCTTTAACCTCGCGTCTACTCGACCAAGCGCGTTCATTTGATAGGCGTAGCCATCCCGCGAGTACTCAGATCTTGTACCCGCGCCATTGAGAACCTTGCTATACACCCTCGATCACAGATACTCAGGTCTTCTCGTTTCGTTTGGTACTCAGAGATTTCAAGGTTAAGACTCAGTGCCAGACGGGAATTCAGTTACGACGCTTTGCGCATCTAGGCGCTTGCTCGCCTCACACAGGCAATACCATTAGGACGATACGAGGCCAGTTGTGTTATCTCGCGTAGAACTTGCCTGTAAATTCAATCAATATCATTCAGGCTTTCGTCCACTAACAAATAACCCCAGTACAATCCCTGCTACATTCCCCTACCAAACAACAAGTGCTTTCCGACGAACCAACCAACTACCCACCATGCCACCAAAACGGGGCATCGCCCGCCCTGTTATGAAAGCTCCAAAGCGCTCCTCCTTCATCGCCGACTCCGACTCCGACTCCGACTCCCCTCCAGCGAAGAGACCCAAGACCACTACCACCAAGACGTCCGCCTCGAAATCCTTAACTCCGGAAGATCAAACATTTATCCTCTCCGAAGGCAAGAACCAGAAGAGGGTCAATATCTCCGAGTTCAAGGGCGTGAAGTATGTTAATATCAGAGAGTATTATGAGAAAGAGGGCGAATGGTTGCCCGGGAAGAAGGGAATTAGTTTGAATAACGAACAATTTGGGAGACTTATCGACGCCATCCCGGAGTTGAAGAAGCAGATTGGTTTGGATGATGCTGAGGAAGGGGAGGGGAGGAAGGGGAAGAGTGAAAAGGTTGTGGAGGACAGTGATGAGGAGGCAACGGCGAAACCTAAGTGCAAGGAGAAGACGACCGCTGAAGACGAGGACGAGGACCCAATTGTCGAGGGAAAAGTGGACAAGGAAAGGACGGAGGATGACGAGGTAGAGGGCGATTCAGACTCGTCTTAAGCACACATCTGATGACGGTGCGCAGGGCTCAGAAACACCAATTGATTGGTCCAATATGGCGCGGAAGGCGAGAACGGCGTGGTTAAGAGCGCAGGAGAGAAAACGGGGAAGGGTGGAGCAGGAGAAGAAGAAGTTTAAGAAATCGGGCAAGTGGGAGAGGCAGTTAGAGGCTGTGCCGGGGCATATTAGTCGGCCGTATGAGAAGTTATTCCTTGCTTTACAGAGGTTCTTCATTGCGCAGTCAGTGGAGGAGTCGTGGCAAGTGGTGAGGAGGACTTGAGAGTGCTGGATCAAAGTTGCTGTGCGGAGAGTGGACTGTGGCATGCCAAAAGGACGCGGACTGATGTGCAAGAGAGTGCGAGGGTCGGTCCACTTTGCCGAATGGAGCTTGATAGTAAGGCTCTGGGCTCTCGCTGAGAGTATTCTTGACTACAAGGTGATATTGACAAAGCTTTGAGGATCGCCCACCTTTGGGTTTAGGTCAAGCTTTGTGGTCAAGCCGCAGTAGTAGGTAGCCGGTGAAATCTCCTCGAGCGAGGACAAGCATTACGTCCGACCTCTATTATTTATAGTTTGGCTTCTCTTTCACTTCGACAATCCGTCTGTTGTCCTTACGTCTACCGCATCTGAGTTAAGCGGCTTATTCATCGTGTAATGAATGTCGATGATGTTGGACTCCCTTTGGGACCCTGCGACGGGGAGCTGAAGCGATCCGAGAAGTACTCGAAGTCTAGATTCTGTTTCTCCCAAAAGCTTTATTGCGTCCTTTGTGTGTACCTGTTGGTAGGCATGGGGCTGTGACTTCTGTTCTTTGATTTGGGTCGCTGACTTCATCGGTAGTCTTTATCCCCACAACCAATTCCTTCACCGACAGCACACAACCATGCTTCTTTTCTTTGCATATGGCTCATCTTTTCCGACCGAGGACAAATGCAGTGAGTTAGTCGCTCTACCCGCATGTTGGTTCCTCATATCCAAAAAAAGATGACCGCAATTTCGTCCACTGTGGCGGAGCTATTGGGCGTCATTGTTCCCCTTGATCAAGGAAATCCGTCGGCTCTTTCGCCGACAATCTAAACAATGAGATTTCCAAGCCCATCAACTCTGCCCTCGTCGAGTCATTTCTTTCAAGGGATAGCTTTATATTTCTACGAAGCCAACCACTATGTCTCCGTCAAGTCACTTCTGCCAACGCCCAACACACTACTGATACCACGCACCGCAGGTCGTCCCAATACACTCGATATCCCGTATTATTTGCATCGCACGCAACACACACATCCAAGTCACGTCATCTGGCACCCACAACGCATCGCCAAATTACAGTAATCATGTGCAGAGTCTACGTAACATGTTCCCTCTCCTGCGCCAACATCCAAACCCTTCTCAACCCCTGTCGCCACGCCCATCAACAATCCGCATCCTCCGTCCCACCGTCCCGTTTGCGCCCCTGTACAAATCTCAAGACTACCGAGAACGAAGAAACTTGCGCGTTCTGTCTCACAAAATATTCGTCCGCCCACGTGAAGGAGTTGCTTCACAGAGAGAGGCAGTTGGGGACGGGGCCAGAGTACCGCATAATCGAAGGCACAGGAGGTCGCTGGATGCGCTGGACCGGCTCAACAAGGAAAGAAGATGAGCGAGACAAGAGCCAACGAAACGCCTGGGACGACATCTACGATCGGGAGGAGAAGGAGCTTCAACGGAAAAGAACAAGGAGGTCGAGCGTCCACAGCTACACCTCGACCAACTCAAGGAGAAGCAGTGTGTACACGTACACAGAGCAGAAGCCCAGGAGGGAGAGAGAGGAATACGAATACTACAGTCACACCAGCAGAAAGTACGGGATGAGTGAGAATGACGGGAGACGGCAATACGCCGACTATTACGAGGTTCCCAGGAGGAAGTCCACATGCTGGGAAAGCTACGTAGAGAAACAAAGGAGAGAAAGCACCTATAGCTATGCCGATGCAGAGTCGGATAGGGACGAGAGAATTAGGAATGCGAAGAGGGGGAGTAGGCGGAAGAGTGTCAGGTTCGAATTGTGACGCTTACGCCTCAACTGGTGGTGCGATATTCTAGTGTTTTGCATAGTACTACTATAGATTAAAGGATCTCGACTGTATTGCTCCAAATGCCATTTACCAATGCCTGCTCCGTGATCTTCACATCGTCAGTGCCCGCTTGTTGAAACGAGAAAGGCCATATAAAGCAGAGTCTCACATGATATCGCTGGATATGGGTATCTCTGTATTGCGCTCGAAAGTTTCGCTACCTCATCGGTATGTGAGCGACTCCGTTTGATCACCGCTCATGTGTCCTCCTGCCAAGCGAAATCCAACTCCCTATTCCTCTTCCGCCTATTCGCCTGCTTGAACCTCTCTGCCTCCCACCCATTACTCCGATCAACGCCATCCCATCTGTGACCCGGTCTAATCCCATATCTATTTGGCGCGGCCGGCCCTTGGTATGTTTTCTTCCCGTACGTTGAACCTCCGCTTGGCCCTCCGGCCTGACTGGCCTTCTCTTTGTCTTTATTGCTGAGGAATTGCATGGCCGGGTCGTCCCATCTCATCTTCTCCTTCAGCTCCCTGTTAAGGTCTTCGTCGTCGATTTTACGGGCGAGGGGCATGAACGCAGCGTCTTCGAGTTCCTCTTTCCTCTTGACCCTCTCTTCCTTTTGCTTATCCCCCAACATGTCTTCAAGCTTTTGTTTCTCCTTCTTGGCTTTATTTTCAGCTTCTCGTCTTGCCTCGGCGCGACGCATAGAAATATCTATTCTCCGGCCGGTAGCGTCGCGGTACACCGTCTCCTGCGGGCCCTCGCCTTCTTCTTCCCTCTTCTTTCTGGATTTGGCATGTGTGTCGGAGCTGTCGCCCATTATAACCGGCGCATCCTCACCCATAGCTTCCTCCCTCTCAGACTGCGCCTGTCTTACAATAATCTCAGCCATGGTATCATCTCCCCCTCCATTATCCCTCCGTCTTAGGTCGCTCTCCGAAGGCGCAAGCCCACCAACAACCTTCCACCCCGTCTTCCTACCCCGAAACTCCGCGCTCCTCCCTCCTACTACTGCAGGCCCGTCTTCATCGTCTTTTTTTGACTGAGGGGGGGGAATGTAGTCGATGTCGTCTTCTGCTATTATGAGGCCATCGGCGGAGCTCCCGTTGGTCGCAGTCTTGCGCTTTTTCTTTTTGGGTTTGCTGACAGGATCTGCGCTTAGATATTTTGACGCAAGGTAGTTGGATAGTGAAGACATATTGAGTGGGTGAGTGATGTCGGTGTGTGGTTTGGATTGGTGTTATGGTAGAGAATGGGAGGATGAGATGGTATGAAATGGGACCTTGAATAGAGGTTCGGGCGGCAAGGCTGTGATGGCCTGGAGACGAGGCTGACAGGAAATGTGGAACGACGTAAGCTAGCTTGAGACTCCAAGTACAATAAGTGACCACGTCATGATCTAGAACTTCCATTACACTTTAAAAGCATCGAATCCTGGCTAGAATACGGTGGTTGACCTTGTTGTGGTGGGCTTAGAATCTCCTCGCGTTTTGAGAACCTCGTATTGTTTTAACGAGCTTACCATACAGAGGACCATGAGAAGCCAAAGATTGCATTGAAATCAAGCAGCTACTATCTAATGCAAAAAAAATTTGGGGGCCCCGGGAAGGCGGTGCCATGCTAGTCGCCATAGATCAAAATGTTTGGGATCTCCTATCTGTCCCGCCGCATTCCTATGCTCAATGAACAGAAGGGGACTCTAGGGCGGCCATGATGTAGAACTTCCGAGCACCCTCCTCACTGCAAGCTGTTTATGTGGTTTTTGGCCTCAGAAGCTTGTCAGCGGCATTATAAACACTGTTGGCCTTGACCATAGCAATGAACTTCTGCTTCTCATCCCCCTTAATGCGGCCAGAAAACTGCTTGAGTAGCTCTCCAATCGGAATACCGCTTGCTGGAATGGCAGCACGGACATCCGCCTCCGTGTATTCGTCTGAATATTGTTAGTCTGCGAAACATAATGCTGGGATGAGAACTCACTCGTTGGAACAGCAGGGCTACCGGCACGGCTGCCATTTGGTGAAGCAGTACGAGAAGGCGCTGCACTTCCACCAAAACGAAGCTTGATACCATTTGGCTTTCTCGGTCCAGCGTCCGAAATCTCCGCGTCGCTTGCAGGGTGAGGAGCCTTCGACTGAATAGCCGACAACTTGTTGCCGTTGATTGGAAGAGTGACAATAGAAGACTTGCGAGGTCTCTGCTCGCCTGGCGCTGGAGATTGGGACATCTGTCTCGGAGTACCGACACCGCTTGGCTGGGAAGAACCTGGATGCTTCTTCTTGTGCTTCTTGCGGGCAGACTCATTTCCGCTGGCCTCAGATCCGGAAAGATGAGGAGAGCCGGAGCGCTTGAGGTGATTGTGATGCTTCTTAAGAGCTAGGTCCATCTTTGGACGTCCAATGGGGGTGTTTGTGCCGCTCTTTGAGGAAGCGCCAAATGCGGCTGGGTTGTTTGCCATCAGTTTTTGCTTTTCCTTCAGCTTAGCTTCCTCGTCCTTTCTCCGGTCCTCTTCGGCCTGCTTCTCTTCATCACTGGTATCACTATCGCTCTATTTATGGTGTTAGCAGTGAATCCACATTGACTATTTATGACGCGTTCTTACCTCGGCAGCGTATGGGTCAGAATCAGAGTCACTGACGAAGGAGTAATTCTTCTCGCGTCTCTTCAGTGCCTTCTCTAATTTCTTCTTGAGTTTTCTATCCCTCTCTTTCTCTCTTTGCTCCTTCTCAAACTCAGCGTCGACCTCGTACTCGTCTGCCTCTCCGAACAAGTTGGCGTCAAGCTGCTCACGCTTGATCTTCTCAGCAGTGAACTTTGTCTCCTCGTCATTAGCAGCCTCCATAGTTGGCATCTCATCATCGTCTTGGAAGAGGTCTTCTTCGTTCATGTCGAGGTCGTCGTGGTCTCTAGCCTCGCTCTTTGGCATTGCCCTCTCGCCCTTGACAGTGAAAAGACGTCCGCTCATAGCTCTCATGCCCTCCTCCAGCTCCATGGCCTCTTTCTTGTTCTGGTCCTCACGCAGCTTCCATCTTGGATCTCTAGACTTCCTGTTCATTACGGCCTCAGCCTCCTCCAAGCCCATGACCTTGAATTGGTTCTTTGGCGTAAACTTGTACCACTTCTCGATCGGCACCATTCTGAAACAATCCCCATCAATGTAGAATACGACGTTGGCGTTCGACAACGCAGCTTCGTATGTTCCAACCCAAGTCTGCTTGTTCTCAGCATCTTCGAGGTGCCATGGCAAAGCTTCCTCATAACGCAAATCCGCCTCCTTCATCTCCTCTGCCGACTGCGCGGTCCTGTGAATCTGCGTGGTCTTCTCATTTCTGAAAGAGTAGATTTTCTTCGCGGCTGGCACACTGTTTCCAGTAGGAGCGATTTGCGCCATGTCAGCGGCTCTCTGCGTCTCCTTAGCTGCGCGCGCAATCTCTTGCTTCTCCCTCTCTTTGCTGTCAATCTCATCGTCGCCCATTAACGTATCCTCGTCTTTCACATGTTTGCCGGCTAGTGGTTGTCTCGGATCGCGTCTGTGAAGAGAGACTGGTCTGACGAAAGTGTTCTGATCGGACGGATCGATATGTTTCTTCGATGCAAAGCGCGCAATGTGAAAGCGCATGTTCTCGCGCATCTGCCTCTTTGTTGTCTTGATTTGATAATCATTGTACTGGCCTTGTGGTGGCTTCACGGTGAATTCGGTCTGAGGTGGAATGTTTGAAGTCTCAGGAATGACGCCGTAGTTTATTGGACGGCCAAGATGGTCTAGCTTGCGGATCGGTTGTGGCACAGCCGCAGCTGGCTGGTTCAAAGCTCTGAGGCCATTTGGCCCTCTAGGTGCTGGCGCAGCTCTTGGTGCGAGTGGTCGCGCTACAGGCTTCTTGATTGTCGCGAATGGGTCGGCTTTTCTTCTGACGATTCTTCTTGGCGGCTGTCCGGGCGTATTAGGCGTATTTCCGTTTGGAGTCACTCCTGGTACTGGGGGGGTGCTCATGATGACTCTGTCGCTGTCGAGGTTTATCGCGCGAAATTGGTGCAATTGGTGCAATTGGTGCAGAAACTAAGCGCTTATAAAGAAATGTCGTTTTGGTAATGAGGCTGGATACAGCGTCATACAACAGCCATAGGTCGCCCAGTGAGTCTTAAGTGTGATCAAGCTGTAGTTGACCTTGTATTATGCGCTCGCTGATGCGCATCAAATGCGTGAATCGTCAGAGTTCGTGTCGATTTGCAGGCGTGATACAGCTCTTCCTAAACCTACGGAGGTGAAGAGATTTCTTTGTCGCGTTGCGCCGTAAATATGAAGGACGCTGTTGAATCGAACAAAGACAGTTGAGGCTGGTCGCGACGTACGAAATGGTTCGTGCCTTACAGTGACCCTATTTCTGCCTGACCAGTGGGAACGATGACGGTCCCCAACCTTTGCCGCCCCATCCCTGTCAGAACTGCTTTAGCGCGCTGCGTAAGCGGCAAAGTTGGGGAAACGAGGCTGCGGCCAACTTTACCCCAAACGACAGCCTCGACAACAATCCACCAACATCGTTCACAACGCCGATTGATCGAAGAAAAGATTGATCTCCGAAACCTGCTTGGAGTGGTGAAAGCAGTCTTCTCTTGGCCTTTTCTCTTCTTTTATACATTTCACTCTATTGGAAGTAAGCTTGCCCGGCATCTCTTCGAAGCTTGAGCCTTGTTGTCCAACTTGACACAGCAGCAAGCTTCCTTATAGCTCGGTCACGGACAACGAGGAGGACTACCGATTCCTTGCGCTCCCAGGCCTAAGACTTCAGCTCAGCTCGCAGCTGTATTATCAATATACCAAACTTCAGCTTTCTAGGTTTTCCGTCGCCTTATTGCTCGTCTCTCGCTACCTCTATCGGAAACTTGTATGGAGCAAACAAGTCCCTCGAATTCGGACCACTTTAAACAAAAGTCCTCCCAGAACTGTTAGGTAAAAATCAGATTGACTTAACACTTTCGAGCAAGAGTCATCTGTAAGAAGCCATGGCAAACACTGGGAACTACGGGCAAATGGGTAAGGATCCGAGAGCTCACCAGGCCCTCGAGGCACGCTTCCAGGGACTTTCCGTGTCAGGCAATGAAAGCACCCACACACCACTACAAGCTACGTCGCAGATGGTAGCGCCAGGAGCATCAGGAGAGCAAGCAGAGGCAACAAAGTCGCCACACAAGAGGCTCAACCAACACCAGCGCCGCCTTTTAGCAGCCCAGCTACATGTCCCAGTCCATGGTAAAACTTCAATATCAGAACTGCCGCCTCCAAGATCATCTTTGGGCTTTTTCCCTGCCAATAGGAGCCATGCGGAACAGCAGAGTGCTGGCTCATCTGCATGGAGGCAAGCAGAGTCACGCCTTTCAGGTCCCCAGCAACTCCAGCAGCCATTCTCACAGAGACAAAATAATGATCCATTCCATCAGCCCCGTCAACCGTATGCTCAGCAGTATCAAGGACCTGGAGGTTTTGCTCACCAGCGCTCTAACAATCATGCCCCACAACCTCAGAAGCAATGGCCTCAGACTAATGGTCCAAATGTTATGTCATCTGCACCTCGCCCTCATATGTATCACGGGCAGATGCCAGTTGCCGGCGCAAAGCAGTCATTTCGTAATTCGGTATCACCGCGTCCACCAGTACAAGCCCCAGAGTTCCATGATCAACAGTTTCAACGCCAAAAGCCACCCCTTCCACCAAATAGGCAGCTTTATCATCCTGGCTCTTCTGGCACTTCTGGTCTTTACGCCGGTGGCCCAGTGAGATTAGAATGGATTACAGCTCAATGTGAGTACCTTGAGGCGTTAATGCAAACTATTGTCCCGCAAGTTGCTGTTCAGGAGGCCGAAGCAAGAGAGAAAGAGGAGTTCAGAATTGAAGTTGAGAAAATATGCCAAGAGGCGGTCGCGAAATATGAGAATGAGACTGTTGGCGATACCAACTTCACGTCAGACATGGTTCACCTGAGGTGCTTCGGGAGTATGGCGTCAGGCTTTGCAACCAAATCTTCAGATATGGATCTCGCACTTCTGACGCCGCTATCGAAGATCCCAGCCGACTCAACTGATTCTCCGATTCCACGCATCATGGAGAAGGCTTTGCTTGACCACGGATACGGAGCGAGGCTCTTGACGAAGACTCGTGTCCCCATCATCAAGGTCTGCCAGAGGCCAACTCCAGAACTTCGCGCAGAACTCTTGAAAGAGCGCGAAAAGTGGGAGAACGGGCATGCTGAGGTTCCTGAAGAAGAAGAGGACGAGGTCGTGGACGGTGTCGCGGATTCTGATGAGGATGTCATATCTCCTAGTGCAGACTCGGAGGCCGTTACTAGCCCAGAATCTGAAGTACAGCCGACTGTCAAATTACCTCCACTATCGAAATCAGACAAGTCGAGAAAGTCGGACTACCAGGATATATTGATCTCTTTGCGTCAAAAGACCTCCGACGGTACTCTTTCACTTGGTGACTACTACGGCAAAGCGAAGAATGTCCTGCACTTGCTTGGTGGTAGGGATGTAGGTCAAGCTGGCTCATCCCAACCCACTCAAGAGCAGTTCGCCATTCTTCAAGATGTATGTGAACAATTCATTACTGGACTTGAAGATGAGGACATAAGACGCCGCCTTCTCGGATCTGATGCTCTTGAGATTGCTAGGAACCGCGAGCCTCACAATGATAGAGGAAGATCTCTTATGTCACTACATGCCTTGGCAGAGGGTGAGCGACTACTGGGGGCCTTGGAGACGAGGCCATTTCGTGAACGCAACGAACATCTGGAGCGCGAATTGCACAAGTTGATTGAGAGGTGGGAAGCAGGATGCTTGGGGGGGGATACATCATCTTCCTGCGAGTACAATCGTTATGTCCATACGATCGTGTTGAAACTCAAAGCTGTTCCATCACTGCAGCTAGCCTTCTTGAAACAGGGTCGGCATGAACCAGCTTTCGTATATTACAACCGTGTCAAAACCCTCATGTACGAGCTCGGGTTTAGAGATAACAGCGTCGCCGACGGCTTTGAGCTGGACATCTTCAAGCATCACTACGTCAACGGCGTTAACGAATCCGCTATGCAAGCAGAGCTATCTAGGCTTGTTCTTCCAGGAAGATCGTTGAGAGACCTTGCCAATCAGCACCGTATCCTTGAGCTAATCAACGACTACGAGCGCGCATTAGCCGCCAATAAGTTCACCGCAGAATCTCGAGAGGCTGTCGATATGTACGTCTCACTTCTTCGTTCCGCGGCTTCTATGCCGAGCCAGGAAGGATGTCTCTTGCCAGTTGAACCCTGGGCGAAGCCATTACTACAGAAAATAGTATCTCTACCCAGCCCTTCCGAGACATTGAAGAGCAGCAAAGGCCGCTTCCACGACCACCTCGAGTTCCCCAAGTTCGGCGTCGGCATCCAATCAGATATCAACTTCTCCGCCTCCCTTGCTCTTCACAATACCCAGCTCTTGCGATGCTATTGTGCGAGTGATCCCCGTGTTAAGCCAATGGTGCTGTTTGTCAAGTTCTGGGCGAAACAAAGAGGCATTAATACGCCTTACAAGGGCACCCTGTCGAGTTATGGATACGTTCTCATGGTCCTACACTACGTCGTCAACATCGCCGTCCCATTCGTCTGTCCCAACCTCCAAGTCATTGGCAAACAGGCACCGCCTCCACCTCATTTAACAACGGATGAGATCGCCGCGATGCAGAGCTGCCAAGGCAGAGATATACGTTTTTGGCGGGACGAGCGCGAGTTACTTGAGCTATCCAGGAGGGGCATGCTAAATCAGAACCGTGAGAAGATTGGCAGCCTCTTGCGTGGCTTCTTTGAGTACTATGCTCACCCAGGCACAATGACCAATGGGCCGAACCACAAAGGCTTCGACTGGGGCCGTGAAGTGTTAAGTCTTCGAACCATGGGCGGTATAATAACCAAGCACGAGAAGGGCTGGGTAGGGGCCAAAACCACCAGGGTCGTAATTGACGACGGCAGCCCAACTACCGAACCACCACAACCCACAGAGCCAGAGCCAACCCCGGCAGAGTCAAGAACAAAAGCCGCTCAACGCAACAAAGACTCCACTTCCAAGAAAGGCAAGAAGACACCCCAACCGCAGAAAGAAGTTAAAGAGGTGCGACACCGCTACCTCTTCGCTATCGAGGACCCCTTTGAGCTGGATCATAATGTGGCGCGCACGGTTACGCATCAGGGGATTTGCCAGATTAGGGATGAGTTGAGGAGGGCGTGGGATGTTATTAGGCGGCAGAAGGAGTTTCCAATTGGGGGACTGGATTTGAGTTTGGTGGATGATAGGGAGCCGGTGCAGGAGAAGAATGGGTTGGTGGATTTTATGAGGGAGATCCATGGGGAGGTTATGAGGGACGTTGCGTGATTGCTCTGGTTTGTGCATTGGGATGGCGGGGAGCGAGCATTGAGAGAAGTTTTGCATGGTCTGCTCCGGTAGATATTCGCACATAGCTCACAATAAATAACTTGTTTGTTGTTACTAATCCCATGCGCCATTGTCTTGAAAGCTATCATATTAAAGGCCGCCATACGATGCATGCTTCGCAGCCAAGAAGTTACACATGCGACCTCGATTGTTGGGCTACAGACTCGAACAGTCATGTAAGCCATTATTTAATGGCAGTAGCAATCATGCAAACCATAAGTACATAAATCAGCCCACGATCACAACCAACACCCCAGAGACAGCAGTCGCCCCATAATGCCAACGAAATCCCAAAAAGCCTGCAGCTCGGCGTCCCGAGCTGCCTTTTGCGCCTTCAAGACTTTCTTCTTGAGTTTGGCAAGTGCTAACTCGTTTTCGAGATACATTTTGTGCTGTGCAGAGTTGACAAGGTTGTTGATAAGCTCATCGGTCGTTTTGGGGAGCGGCTCTGCTTGCCGTGGCGTCGATAACTTGCTGACAGGTTTTGAGACTTCTCTGAAGGCAGTCTTCCTTATGTATTTAACATCTCTCTTCACCTTCGACAGCATGGCGATGTGTTGTTTATACATTCGAGCATTAAAGCCGAGCATGACTTCAATCAAGTCCTGGACTGCTTTGAGTCCGGGTTCCTCCCAGCTTGAGATGCGGGTGGAAACCGCCCGCATAACGTGTTCTTGTCATGCGTATCGTAGTGGGCAACTTTTGAGCAAGACTAAGAGAGTCGGGGATGAAGCTTTGTAGTGGCGTCACTATCATGCCGCTAAGCCATGGTATGAGAATGTGGTGTTGTCATCTCGCCGCACTTGTCTCTTCGACAGCGGCACTAGACACTTCGAATATGTCATGGCTGTCACCACGCTGAACCGTGGCCGTCCTTAGTCTATTCTGGATCATGCCTGGAACTAATTTTACATCTGATTATCTGATATATACCCCGATTTCAACAAATCGGCGGCTCACATTTCAAAATCCTAACATCCTTCACCAGCCTAACCTCCGGACAATACCTCTCCACCTTCGCCATCTCCTCCTCACTCAGAAACTCCCAAGGCTGATGATACCCCACCGGGAAGTCCTCCCATGTCCTCCCACCCATCTGCACACTAAACCTCTTTGCCTCCTCCTCACTCGGCAGCCTCGCACCCTTTTCCTTCATCCGCATATAAAACCACTGGTCCTCATATTTCTCGATATCCTTCTCCGACTCTACATTCAGCGGATGCTTCGGCACATCCTCCATAATGACATCCAGTACCAGCATCCTATTACGTAGACTCAGTCCACCGTTGTAGCCCTGTCCATGCCACTCCTCCGTTATCGGCGCACCGATAAGATCGTAGTGCAAGAAATCCTCAGCCCTCCCTTGGCTGTTGGCGCATATGATACTATCAGTCTGAAACAACAATACATGTTCCGCTGGCGCTAGGCTCTCCCACATCCACTGATTCATCAAGAACTGACTGACATCGAAATGCGTCTCGAACTTTACCCCCTCAGGTAGACTCCTGACAATTATCCCCCCTTCCGAGATAGCCCTGCGTAGAGAGGCGGAATCAACCATGTGAGCTAAACTTGTGAAGAGCACCACCGGCCACTCATCCCCCAACACAGATGAGAAGTGTAACAAGAGAGGAACGAGATTTTCCAACGGCCGAGATTCGATGATGACCGCGACCTTGGAACTCTCAAAAAGCTGGCCGTGATTATATCTGCCCTCCCCACTCAATGGCTGCGCACCAGTGACTCGTACAAGGCTATCCATGCTTATCAACGGCATTGGCGGCATCGCTACTAAAGGGTGGTCGGATAGCTTTGGAAACTGGGGACGCGGTGCGCCGGGTGTATAAGTAATGCTGAAGAGTACGAAGTAAACAACGACGACAACGATAAGGAGTGCTAGGAAGCGGACCCGCGAGTTTCGGGAGAAAGTGTCGCGGAGGCGGGCTATGCGGAGGCGTTGACGTGCGAGGGAGCTGCCATGCGAAGGGTGGTAGGTGTTGGATATCATTTTTGTTGGTGTTTGTGGGATTGTAAGTCGGAGCTTTGGCCGCATCAACGGCGACGACGTGGTTAAGACAGTTCTTCAATCTAGGATGGTTGTTGTCGTATGTTGTTGCTAAGCGCTTGTCAGCCTGATCGTGGGTTGAGCTAGAGACGCAGTTGGCTTGACAGTTGCGACGAGGCAGCACTCTTCTCGAACGAAATCTCAAATCTTTGTCGCATGTAGATTGCGCAGCCTTGCACGACAGTTGTAATGCTCGCAAGCCACCGCTTACGCGCGTTTAGCGGGACGGTGCAGGACGTTCCTTCCAACTTCCCACTGTGGCGGCGCTTATTTATGCCGGGTACACCCGATCTGAAGTCATGTTATATTTGGCAGTCTACTGTATGTTCGCGCACAGGAGTTTTACGAAAGTAACTAGTGTCGCTTTTGAGGAACTTACAGCTGAGTTTCACAATCTCCTTGCCGGCTTATGCGGACGGCGCAAAAACATTTTTAGGTTGAGTGTTGACAACGAAGGGCTCTGCACCGCGCGTCGATAAATATGCACGACAGGCCGCTTCGTACTAGAGGGTCGGCTGAAGTATCAACAAAGTAAACATTTTCACCCATCCAGCAGGCCCTATCTACAATCCACCCTAGCACTTAATCTAATCCTTGGTATCTTGTCATAAATCGTCAATACATCTCCTCCGTCCACCTACTCTTGCACAGCATCAAACCCCTCCAAAGCCCCACATTCGCTTTTTCGATTCACACTCTCCATCCTCATCGGCGTCAGCCCCCTGTGTTCCCCAAAAACAATCTTATTACTAATAACCTCCTGATGCACAACACCAACCCTTGTCTTCGCCAACCTACCGCGTAACATCTGGCTCTGCTGTCTCGAGATAGATATTTGTCTGGCTATGCTGGCTTCGGCGGCCTTCATCATGTGTACCCCTGCATCTGACTCTCCGCCTGCATCAGACGCGTTGACAGATGGTTTTAGAGAAGTTGCTGATACCGAAGCTGAAATGGAAGGGGTCAACAGGGACGCCTTCCTCTCTGGCCTTGAGGTGGTCGCAAACTTGCTGATTGGGATGCGGATCCCCCGTGTAAGTCCTGGGCTGCCTGGCCAACCGGCTGTTGAAGGATCAACTACGGTTTGTGGCTCTGTGACGCTGACACTTGGAGCGGACACTGAGCCGGTCAGACCCTGGATAGGCGCGGCCGGCACAATACCAGATGGGTATGGTTCAAGTGCTGGTTTATTCCTGATCTTGATTTTCGGTATCGAGCGGTAGTGCTTCAGAGTGCTGCTTGTGCTGATGGTTGTTGCGCTTGATTCGGCGGACTGTGCTGACGTATTGCTCGCTGCCGATGAGCCGGATGTTCTCGAGGTAGCAGTGTTGGCTCTGCTCCTTTGTGCTCCAGGTCGATATAAGCTGTGAGCAGTATTCGCCCGCTGCCTACTGCGAACTGGTGTTATTTCTACCATCTCCCACTCTGGCTCAATTAGTCGTGGCTTCAGCTGTGCGATTACAGCTTGTCCTTGTACAGGTGGCATCTCCGGATCACTGTCGTCGCTTAGCGTGCTGGCAGGTGATGTCACGACAGCAGGCGAAGCTGGCACTCTCGCCAGTGGCAAGCCATGCGGCTGCACAGGGTGATTCTGCAGTGCTAAGTTGTCGGCGAAAGTCTCTCTCCTCGGTGACAAGGCAGGGCTTGAGTTGGACCTCGACAGTATAGGACTCAAGTGGTTAAGCACAAGCTGCTTGTCACCAGGAAACGCCAAAAGTGAAGAAGGCGATGGAGCATGGGCAGGTGAAGTAAGTCGCCTTGGCTTTCGCAGTTGTGCTGCCTCCTGCGCCTCCAATTCCACAATGCTCTCGTTCACAGTCTTCAGCCTATCTATCGTTGCTTTCCTTCTCGCAAGTAGTGCCGACGTGCTCTCAATCGACTTCGGTTGTGTGTTCTCGAGAAGTTGCGAAAACATGATGCTGTAGCGTTCCATCTGTATTGTTGGGATGTCCACCCCGAGCATACCGTCATCTTTATTAGCTGGTTGCTCGCAGCCACCCCTCCCAGCATCCACACTATCTCTTGTCAAAACAGCATTGACCTCATGCTCGAATGCTCGCGTTCCCATGAACAGAACGGCCTTTGCCTCACCTGGCCCACTCTTTACTTTGGAGAGTCCATGTCGCGGCTTTTGCGACTTAAGATTCCTCCCTGATATCGTCTTTGAACGTGTGGGTCTTCCTTTCTCTTTCGCCTGCTTTTGCACATCACCATCTTGTCCCTCCTCTGGTGCTGAACTTTTCTTTCCAAACATGCCAAACAGCTTCCATTTTCCCGTCTTACTCCGCTTGAGCGGCTCGGTTGGCGGTGCCGGTTGCCATTCTCTCGTGTGCGCGGGTTCTGCAGGCATCGTCAAGCTGCGCCTCGGTGGTGCTGGAGCACTCATCGCTTGAAAGTATGGCGATGGATGGCTCGGTGAGCCAAGTGCCATACCAATGGGGAATTGTTGAACCTCGATTGTTGTGCTGACCAAGAGTGTGCTGACTGGAGGACAAGGACGGCTGATTGAATGTGCTCGTGTGCCGGAGCTGTTTCTACTTTCTCGTGTGGTATATGTCTGCCTATAGCTGTCTCTACTACCGTTCCTTCGCGTTGCTGGTTGTTGTGAATATTTATGGGATGATCTTGAGCTTGGCCTTGAGTTTAGTCTTGATGGAGCTGGCGATGACGATGCTGTGCGGTCGTTGCGACTAGTAATAGTGATTTGTCTCGGCGTGTTGTCGTTTTCACGTGTCTTGGGTAGTGGGAAGTCGAAGTATATCAATTCCTTGTCGCGGGTATTCATTTTCATAGTGGATCCGACGATCTGTAGATCATCCTTCGCCCGCTCTCTGCCGTTCTCGAACGTCCAAGTGACACGTGTGGGTCCCTGAATGCCGACATTCGTGTTTGGTCTTTGCAGCTCTGCTGTCTCGAATCCATGTGCTTTTAGGGCCGGTGATTGTGAGCGTGAAATTCGACTTGGGAAATTGAAGAAAGGGCGGTTCAACCGGTGATTATTATGCGTTGTGACAACAGATTCGGATAGTGTGACGGGCTGCTGTCTGACCAATATACCAAGACCCATGGTTGAATGAAGCACTGTCAATCCTTCGGTGGAGGCGTACTAAGTTGGAAGAACACCCGCTTGCGAACCTCGCGAGCTTGGTATGTGTGGGGGTGTTGCAGAGTCGCAGCGCCGAAACTTGATACACTAGTCTTCAGCAAAGAGGTCTTGGAGGGAAATAAGGCGATGTGCCTGAAAGAGTGGACGGTTTCAAAGGAATCCAAATGAATAAGTGAATGGTAGCGAAAGGTAGCAGGAGGAAAACAAATGAAAGGGGAGGGGAAGCAAAGAGACAAAATACTTCTCGACACAATGCCTTGCGACTTGTTTCCAACAACAGCCGCTGGCTATTCTCACACTTTAGCCAGATTGTGCGATCTGACAGCACGTTTCTTTGGCCTCAACAGCCGCCATCCAATACCCTTTCTGCCACAAAGAGTATTCCAATTTCCAGGCAAACCTTGGTGTGTTGTCATTTTGGCGCCGGCGTCCAGTTGCAGAACGGATCATCTCTTCATGCGACCTGTTTGAGGTTGAACGAGATGGGGTCTCAAGAGGTGATCAAAGCCGAGACCTGGATCGCGTTAATTTGGCGCAGGGGCCAACTGGTTAAGCGGGCCAAGCAGCACCCACGATGGGCTATGGCAGGGATGAAAGGCGTTTCGCATTGAGATTACGTGGAACAACACGCTGATACGGGCTAGGTATCATGCTTGTGAGACGAAGAAAGTGTCCCCTTCAATTTGCGAGAATTGTCTCCAACAACGTGGGGTTCTGCAAGTAATTTGTCGGCAATGATATCATATTCGAGAGCCTTCAAGGCACATGAAAGCTGAAAAGAGCTGGACTCCGACAACCGCGAGCAGAAGCTCTGGCCCCCGCCAAGCCACTTCTCCAAATGGCATCATGTGCGGAGGCTGAAGCTAAGAATAGTCTAAAGTTTGTTCGTTTCATATATCCGTAACTTGATCAATTATTTTCCAGGCCAGAAACTCCTTAATCCATCATCATGGTATCATCGCCTCCATTGTTCATAGCTGGTGCCTCCGGCTCAAGCACAACGCCTCTTCCTCTACCCTCAAGCAACTCTCTCCTGACCTCTGGACCGATTTGCGAGTGTCCCTTAGTCAACAGCAAATCAAGAAGCGCCTCTCTCTGATCCTCAGTGATATCATTTCTGTACCTCTGTGCGAACGACAACAAGCACTGGTGCCAGATAACAGGCAACTTCGAAAACTTCTCTCCCCCAGTCTTCATCTTGTTTGGATCCTCTCTGAATCTCAAGAAGTGGAAAACTAACGCATCAATAACCTGGTATGGAAGTGCGTACTTCTTCTCCAACAAAGTCTTGATGAAGATGTTTGTTGCTCCACCGCCCTCGGTATCCTGGTTCGTCTCCTGTGCCGCAATGTCGCAGAGACCCTTGAGTGCTGCTGCAGAGTGCAGAACTGGGATGGAAACTCTCGCCAAAACAGCCGAGATGATGTGAGCCTCTCTTAATGTGCACATTCCGCCGCCAACAAGTGGGAAAAGGAAACCTTTGAACCATGCTGCCGGCTTGTAAAGGCCCTTCTTCAATGCCTTGAAGAGATGTATGTTGAGCTTCTTAGTCTCCTGGATATCCTCTCTCACGCGCTCGAGGATGATGTGCTCCATGAAGATCTGGGCGACTTGTGGGGTGGAGGAAACGAAGATCTTGGTTGCTTCGTAGCAGGCGTTTGGAGTCCACTTGTCAGGACGAGTAAGTTGGATGATCTCCTCCCAGTGTGGGACGGATGGGAGAATCTTGAAAGGTTTTGGGAGCTTTCCAGACTTGTATCTGCTCAGTAAGAAACCGATCCTGCGCTGCCAGTCAGTGTATGCTCATCTTTCCACTGCGCTCACGAGTGGAGTGCGTACTTTGTGTAGACCTCCACGACCTTAGGTGGCAGCTCAAATGGCTCCTCCTCGACAGCACCAGTCATGAACTGGTTCTCCTTCTTCTCCTCAGCTTCGGCAATCTTTTGCAGAATCAGGTCCGCAAGGTTTGTGCTCTGTCCTCCCATCCCATTGTCCTCTGCTCCTTCTCCAGAGCCCCATGCGCCTCCAGTCGTGAGAAGATCGTCTTCTTGTGTCGGAAAGAACTTCTTATATGTCTCCAAATCCTCTGGGCTCATCTCCACCTCTTCCACGATCTCCTCCTCGTCACCCCACTCCTCGTCTCTGAAGTTTACGTCGTCCTCCTCCTCATCGTTATCCTCGTCCCTTGCATTATCGAAGTCGAATGCCGCATTTCTCGTCGTCGGTCTGTTCTTCGCCTCCTCCGCCTCATCCTCATCCGCCAGCTCCTGACCGATCCTCAGAATTTTTTTCGAGGCCTTCGCATCCACAAACTTCTCATCGCCAAACTCGTTCTCGTGTCTCTGCTTGCGCTTTGGCGCCTTCTGCTTCAGCGGGCCGGTGGCGAGAATGTCATCTTCGAGCGCGACATGTTTGCGTTCGGCCTTCTGGTCGCGTGCTGCTGGTCGTGACATATTGTGTGGTTGTGAAGTGGTCGAGTCGCAAATAGTTACCACCTTGCGATATGCGGTGGGAAAAAAATAGTGCGATAAGTGATTTCGTGGTCGTGCGGATTGTTATCTGATAAGCCAGGAAAACACGTGATAAGCTCTTGATTTCTCCGTTCTCTGTGCCATCAACATTAAAGGACTACCTCGTTTATTCGAGGTTTCTCATTTATGTTGAGGAGAAATATCCTCCGTACAAGAAGGATAATTATGTCACCTGAGTTCAATGAACCTGGGATACTGCACCATAGGCATATAATATCATCTGCAAAACCACAACTGCCAGACTTCGACGATAATATGCTCCTCTCCCATGGCCCCCCTGAAAAAGTCGAAGTAGGAGCCACCGAGCGACCCCAACACGGCAAAAATATTTTCTGTACATGAGCTCAGGCAGGTAATTCTCTCTGACGGGGAGTCGAACCCCGGTCTCCCGCGCTTTGCCATATGACAAGCGGAAATCATGACCGTTAGACCATCAAAGACATCTTTCCAGAAAAGGGATAATGGGAAACAAGAACGGTGCTGCTTTTTCCTCCCAGATTTTTAAGCAAGATTACGAAATGTTGATGCCTGGCTTCAAAATCGGAGTTCCTTGAGTCCGATTCCCGATGGTGGCATCGTGGCCTGCACAAATCTTCTTTCGGTGTTAGGTATCACCGCCGCCCTAAGCAAATATGTTTTCCCATAGTTCAGATGGCCGCTGTTTCCTGTATGTTGGAAAAGTGGCAGTGTCTGTGAGCGCGTAAAACGTGAAATGGTTGGCTGTATCCCGTACTTTGGAAACTGTTTGTGGGCGCTTAAAAACAGGAAATGGTTGGCTAATCTCTGAAATCTGCCTCGCGAGTTGCCTGATGCATGAATGTGAGAGGGAGACAGGATGGCTTTAGAGCCTATCAATGCTCGCTAGCCAGCAAGTGAGCGTCGCAGGCTGCCATAACTAAATCATCGTGCCATCCTGATAGGCCATCTTTACGTCCAATTGTGCCAGTGCCCTGAGACCTTTGAATGAAAAGGGGTTTCGAGTTGCTTTGGTTGGACGATGCGCCAAGCTTGGGACCAACTGGTTTCATATCCCAAAAGCTCTCTTCTGTCATTCCTCGGACCTCTGGCCGATATGTATCACGTGCATTAGTGACCTTGAGCCAAATAAGCTGAATTCTGCATTCTACAATTAGACATACAAAAAGCTCGGGGGTTTCATATTTGTTAGGTATGAGCAGAGTAGATCCGAGTCTACAGAACTTAATCCAATAACATCACCTGATCTAAATATCACCTGAATCTTGGCAACATATCCTTGGCGTACTTGTTCCTTCTGTATGTATATAGTTCTCTCTCAGGGCTGTCACAGGCTTCAGGAATACCATGTCTCTGCTTCTAGGATAAGTTGCAGCCGAATCGGCTTGCAATATCTTTTTTCTCAGTCCTAGCGTTCACAAGTTGTTAGTACGTCTCTGAAATACGCAAGGCAGTACATAGTGGGTTCTCAGAAGCGCCGAAAGACGGCTAAAAAAAATCGGGAGGTGGACGAGACGGCGAAAAATGCTGGAGAGGATTCTCATAAGCGCAGGGACACTGGCTGCCGCAGTTTACCCGATTCTCCACCGTCAGCGGCTATGTCCGCCCTTAGCGTCACTTAAACAAACGCTCGACCTTCTCGATCCTCAGCCTCAACCACGAAGACACGTCGACATCCAGATGCTGTCACGGTTCGTAGTTGTCTTCATTGCCAACACCTAATCCATTGTTATTCGGTCATGGCCATGCAACTTCATCACGATACCACTTCAAAGAAATCCACACCGCCTGGCGCCCTGTGCACCTAAACCAGTAAACTATGGTTAGGCTAGACAGGCACGCAGTTATGTTTCTCTTCTTAACTTGAAACCGATTTCGGATCGTAGAATGCTTGAAGGATGAATGCAGCAGCTCAAGACACCTCTCACTGTTGTGTTGCGCGACGTCGATCGTAAATGGAAGATTCAACAGTAAAGCTAGTCTGGCGCACCTCCTCATCACAGCTTCGTCATTTGTTACCATCCACCCATGCAGCTGCGTTCACTTTAACCCAACCACACACGCCTCCGCCCTCAGTCAATCTTTCATGCTGCCGTGCTGCGCAAAGTTGGGACACCCTAACGCTCTGGTCAATCAGCCATCAATGACATAGATGTTCCCCATCAACCCCACAACCCCCCCCCCTTCTCCCTAATCTCTGTCAATATATGTTCTCAGCCCTTGTCGTCATTTTTCTTCAACGTGACTGGGCACGGGACGAAAAATGTGCCAAGTCCACCTGCTTACCCTTGAAAAGTTTTGTGCGACGTTTTGGCTTGAGAGTCCAGACCCTGACCGCCTCGTACGGCCTCCATTGAGAAGAGATTAGACTTCGCCACAAAACAGTGTTTGCTCAGGTAAGCAAGCCATGAACGGATTGGAGCGCCAAGACTTGAAGATCTCAGACAGTTGAATGTAAGCGAGCTCTTTGTCGGATATACTCGTATGAGTTTTCAATCAAGCCCTTACTTCTCAAGCCTGACTACTAGTATCCTAATATTTTGCGGCAAATCTTCACCACTTACAAACTATTTTCGCCAACTCCCCCTCGGCGTGCAGCAAAAACAGATATTCGTCACGTGTAACTACGAAGCTCGATGGCGCGGCTTGCGCAAGCTCCAATTAGTCCGCGAGGCCAAGGCGATGTGCTCTGAGCTTGTCGTCGTGAATGGAGAGGACTTGAGCAAGTTCAGAGATGCGAGTAAGGAGTTGTATAAGTTCCTGGAGAGCTTCACGTGGAATAGGAAGGTGGAGAGGCTGGGCATGGATGAGGTGTGGTTGGATGTTACGGATATTGTGGCGTACAACGAGGGAATGGTTAGGTGTGGGAATGGGAATGCTTGGGTTTGTCTGGATAGAGATGACCCGATGAAAGGTTTCGGTTTTGACGCAGGGACAATTGCGAGTGAGATATAAGTTATCCGGACTAACCGGTTGGATGTTGAGGGTTGTCCGGAACCGGAGTTGGTTTGGAGGTTATTGCTCGCGAGCCACCTGGCGACGCATATCAGGCATAAGCTTGAGGAGGAGAAAGGGTATACGGCTACAGTGGGAATATCGACCAATATGCTGTTGAGCAAACTCGCTGGAAACGTGCATAAGCCCAAGAACCAGACGACGCTGATGCCATCGTACTCGTCTCGAGAGGGACAGGAGGGAAATCCGCAGGCCTTTATGGATGGTCACGCGATTGGGAAGATACCTGGCATAGGCTTCAAGTTGGCGCAGGAGTTGCGGAATCATGTCCTGGGTGGCACTGCTGATATCAATGATCCAAGTATATATGGGGACAACAAGGATCCTATCGCCGTAACGGGTGTGAGGACCCATCCAGGCATGGGACCTCAACTTCTCGATAGACTACTTGGCGGACCAGGTTCAGAGAAAGGTCTCGGGGTCAAGGTCTGGGGCCTCCTCAACGGCATAGACGACTCGGAAGTGCAGCGTGCAAAAATAGTACTGGCGCCTCAAACAGTGCCAGAAGTGAAGAAAGAGCTTCTCATCTTGGCAACCAGTTTAATACACCGGATGCACACCGACCTCCTCAAAAATGACGACAATCCAGAAGGAAAAAGAAAGAAATGGCTCGCCTACCCCAAAGTCATCCGCATGTCAACACGACCTCGAAATCCCGACGGGGGTGTAAGTCATAATGTCTACATGAGTAAAAGAATATCCCGCTCGGCTTTGTTTTCAAAGAAAGAATTGATGCAATCGTGGTAAAACTGGTTAGCGAGACTCTGCCCTGAGCTGAGATCGCTTAAGATTACATTTATGCACAAAAGACCGTATGCAGTGAGAATGGCCATTTATTCGTCCGTTACTCAATCAAAACATAGCAAATACAGGTTGATTCGAAGTGCCAAATCAACGCTTCCATTTATTTCGTCCTCGTCGCATCTTCACTTTCATTCTCCTCAAAAATAGTGAATAATTGATTGCGACGGCGACGCATCTCCCGAAGGTGCCTCCTTATTGACCTTGCCATGTCAAGCGACGGATGATGAAGGTCAAACTTTCTGTCATGGGAGAAAAGCGCCTGCGTTCGCTTCAACAATCCCACAACCTGAGCGGTTTGTTCCGAAAATGTTATGTAAATGTTGTAACCTTTCTGTGCATATTCTTCCGGTAATTTGTTGTTGTTAAAAGCATAAAGAATGCGTTTCACAACTTCGTTTACTGCTTGAAACAGGTAGCAAAGGTCGTTCGTAATTAGGTGATGTATTTTGATGGCTATATCGTGAGTTGGGTCCTCTTCTATCATCTATCATTGTCAATCGTCATGCTCGCATTGCACGTTGTGCTCGTACGTACCAGGTGGCATTCCAGTATCTTCGCCATCAATCGCTGAGCAGCGCCCGCCTCCTCAAACAGTCCGTCCTCGATCACTAATGACCTCAACCTATGTTGCCCGGTCCGCACCAGATCGCATCCGAAGGTGTAATTTTCCTTAGCTCGCGCTGCCAGGTAGTTGCTGTGATTCATCAAGTGGGAATTCGATAAAGCTGCAGAGCACATTAGCCAAAGAAGTAGAAGACGAATGGCATCTAACTCGCCACTATGCATACGCAACCGACGTCCACGTTCAGATAAGAGCGACTGCAAGCCCTGCTGCGCGCGTTGCTCTGGGGCGCAATTCAGGAACGCATGAAGTGTGGCCAATACTTCCGTTGGACTGGGTCGACTTTCGAAGGCATCGTCAAAAAGGCGAGCTACATCTTGGGCGGTGGCACCTGGCTCTGCAAGAGTTGTCGGGTCAGCACGGCTCACAACCTTCGGAATGAACGACATCTCCGGCAGCATTGCCTTTCTCCTTCCCCCATTATCCAACCGCGCCTTCATCGTGGGTTTATAGATAGCGACATAGATACCTTTGACAATTGAAATACTGTTGTCGGAAAACGAATGCCCTCAATTCATCTTCCGTTTTTTTTCCAAACTATCGAATCAGAATCGCGTTCTCTCTTCACTTCACAATCCTTAAAGCGCATTGTACTTCCTTGATGCCTGTAACCGCATTCTAGGATTGGAAACTTGCTTTTGTATTTCCCCTCGCTGGAACCAACATATCTTGGTCAATCAAGCGCATGTTTCGTGATAGGACGTGCAGCCGCCATGAGGTACAAAGACGATGGATGGCATATATGACATATATGAGGTAAAGAGAAAGACAGAGCCCGAGTTCTTTGGTGGTTTATCCTTCCACTATACCATCACTTACATCAGTAAGCAATATTAAAGTCATCGAGTACCATGCCCAACACAATGCTCCATGCAGACGTCGCTCCGTACATGAACCAAGGGGACTGGAGTCTACCCCAATACGATGGAGATGCACCATCGGAGTTCATCGTTGGTTAACACGTTGGCTAATTTCGAAGCCGGCTTGCTGATGATTCCAAACGCGGGTGACGACATGGATAACGGAGCACATGTAGAATATGGATCGATCGGATGTGGAACAGACAATGTCTTGCAAACTACCGAGTACGGCTGGAATGACTGGAATGACAGCACAGCTGAGGATGGATATTTGGAAGAATTATCGCCTACAGAGCCACCATCTCGAGAACCAAGCGCAGAAGTATTGAGCAAACGGTAAGTCCAACCCACGCATATGCGGTGGCTGAAATTTGCTAATATGTTCTATAGAACAAAAGATGACGATGTGGTGAAGAATCTGTACGCATTAATTGCAAGTCTTAGCAATAACAACAAAATAACGAAGAGGAAGGCAAAGGTTTCCAAAACGAAGCAGAAGGCGAGCGACAACCGATTGGATAGATTGGAAAGCCAAATTACTATGATCATGCAGACATTGGAAAGTCAGGCGGTCACAATCGCTAATCAGGGACAAGCACTCGCTGAGTGTGGGGAGAAGTCGGAGGAGAACTGGGAGAAGTCGGAGCAAAAGTATGGAAAACACGATGAATCATTGCGAGTCGCATTCAGACTCCTAGACCTGCAGATGCAAACAATGGCGCAGTTCAATAACGCGAAGGCGACGAAGTAGAGGAGCGGATGATTGGGTTAGTGAATGATTCTGGGTAATAGATTGCGTAGAGAGAGTGAATAGTACTCCATTTTCCTGCTGCCTCCAGACTGCATGTGCGAGACGTCCGTTGTCTGACGCACCATCGGCACCAGGGCATCAAGTTCGGCTGCTCTGCCACCTTCATCTGGCAATGTGCACAGGCGAAGATGGTAAGGAGTCAAGGAACGAAGCTCTTGCCAATTCCATCACCTTCCGACTGTCAGTTACAGGGCACCATCACACACAATCCATGGGAAGACGTTAGTAGCGCGCTTACAGCGCTCCTGCAACGTACCTGGTATCACATGTCATGTATACATACATCCATTAAGGTTATGTTGGGTGTCCAGTTCCTGCATGTTCATTGGAGCTACATGCATGTTTGCCTAACTCAGTCGGAACACAAGTCTTTGCTGTTCAAGTAATCGTCGTACGCCTTCTCTACTCGTCTGCATTCCCGATTGACTAACATTTTTTCATCGGTTACAACTTTATCTCGGATATCCAATGCAGCCTTCAGCCTTTCCATGTATTTGAGTGTGTCTTTGAGGTAGTTGCAGTAGCGCACCAAATTTTCGTGTTCGGCAAGGAGTTGAGTATATTTCTGTTGCGCAATTTGAGCTCGTCTCAAGTATAACAAGGCGGGGGCGGACACTGGGGATGAAGGGAGGGGCCTCGCGAGCCGCTCTTCCTTAAGACGCACTGCTGTCGGCAGTGCGAGCGCTCCTTCGAGGCGAAAAGGAACCGGTTGACATTCTGCTGAGCGACATAGATACCTTGGACAATTGAAATACGTTGTCGGAAAACGAATGCTCTCAATTCATCTTCCGTTTTTCTTCCACAGCCAGTTTGAGCGCCGGGGTGCGGATTTTGACATCTCGAAGAACATCTACTTCCTCTGACTCTTCGATCGACCTTCTTCACAAGAGCCTATCTGTTGCAATTAAGTCGATATAGCGATAATGCAGGACGCGCAGGGAGCGACGGAGTTTCAAGTCAAGGTAAGATTGTATTAGGGTGCTCATGTTTTCTAGTCTGACTGTCTCTTCCTACTTAAAGGTGCCCGTTTGTCGTGAGTGCCATTTGATGGGGGCGGCGTAATGTCGCTGCCCTCGAGGCCGTTTGCTTCCCGGTTCCTTTCCGTTTCTCATGTCCGAGGACACGGGACTGTCGTTTGTCTGCGGTAGCGATCTTTCATTCAACACTATCGTACTCGATCCTGGCGTGCTCACTCCGTTTTCCACACTCTATCTTTTGTCGTTGGTGAACACACAATCAGGAAGCTGTGATTACGGACGTCCAAAGCTTGATAGCCGTTCGTGACTCTCTATGGCTATCGGGTTTTGGCCGGGAGTGTGAATAGCTTGTCTGCCCTGACGAACTTGACGGTGGTCTCTCTAGAGCTACTTGCGTGAAACTTCCGACTTGCTCTGGGCTCAACTGTATACCGGTTTTCGGATCGAGGGCGGGCATTGAAGATGTTCCTTCATCTTGACAAGCTATATTCTCTTGGAGTTTTATATCGTTGCCAGTGAAGTGCCGATTAGCCACTGCTCCAGAAATCTCTTCGGTGGCGATCGCGCCAAGGGCAAAATCGAGCCACGCATCATCTAAGCCGTCCAAATCGAAGATGCTGGCATCGAATGACTTTGACATGTTCAATAAGAAATTTATTCTTTCAAAAGCCATATAAGAGATGAGATGTTGCATATGAGACGAGAACAAATGCGACCCTTACAAGCGGATATGGCCTGGTAAAATGAGGACGATACATACTATTGGGAGAACGAAGAAGAAAGAAATAAACAATTTCCTAGCCTTGGAAGAGCTCGCGCCTCGCATTCGAAAACAATAGAAAGCCCAATCATACAGAAGTGAACTGGTATAATGAGTTGGGATATATGTGCAATATGATGACGCCTCTTCATCCGCAACCTCCGAACTTATTTGCTCGCGATATCTTACGTTATAGCGATGAACAGCTTAACCGCTACCTAGATGAAAACGAAGGGTAGAGTCTCCCTGACCATTACGATTTGGGAGTTTCTAAACGTCACGAGACTAGTGCAAGTTGAAGATCCAAAGAATCTGACCGAATGTTTCATTCAAAGACTGAGGTACGGACTACTATTTCGATGCTTTCCCCTTCGATAACCCCGCAGTAGATCGCGAGCGAACGCAGGCGGCACGTTCCAGTCCCATCAGATTGATTTCAGCAACCTTGCGAGGCGCCTTGAGCACATACCTGCTTCGCCTGCTTCGACGACTTTAACGAAAGAATTGGGAGAGGACGAATATTACCGTCTTCAACTAGAGAGACAGAAGGAGTGCTACGAGATACTTGTCAAAGAAGGGGGTCGACCTTCACATCCGGTCAATCTCGGTCGGGAAGTTCTACAAAATCCTGACTACGGCGAGATTTTGGCGTATTGGGGGGTTGCTAATGAGGGTGCTAAGGGGAGCAAATGGGCCGTTTTTCAGATACAGCTGTTCAGATGGCAAGAATTTCGGAAGTGGCAACGAAAGAACAGAGAGGAAGGTCGCTTTGCTATGTACGCCGAATAGGTACGAAAAGGTGTTGAACGGGAGACCGCTCCCGCATTCAAACGACAGTCCCGCGTCCACGGACACGACAAACAGGAGGCAAACGAGAAGCTAAACACCCTCAAACGGACCTACGGCAACGAGCGCCTACAAGTAGGGAGAAACGTGGCAGGATTAGAACATTAAGCATAATGAGAACACTTCTTCTACCCTATATCTGCTTACTTCAGTTGCCCCCGCACGTCAGCATACCTGCCAGAGCAGCCTAATTGCAACAAAAGGTCTGGCAAAACATAAATTTAAGCGACCATTCCTGCTCAATGAGAATCTCTCACAACAGGACAAGTTGACAACATGGATTGAATACCTTGGCTACGAGTACTACTGGTACGATAAAGATATGAGATTTATTGACCGTCGTCAGCCGCAGTACGATGATGCATGGAGAAAGCTTCTGGCTTCGAACGTATTAAAACCTGATGAGACGGAGGAGTTTATATGGAGCAATGCGTCTACGTTTAAATACGCGAATGAAACAGAACAAGCAGAGAATGCTGTAGAATCAGCAACGGAAGCTGTCAACACTCTACAACGCTGTGGCCATTTTCAACAGCATAAGCATCCTCGAGGAGCGTTAGCGGCAGCCGAGTCGAAACTGGAATCGGCAAAAAGCACACTCAAGTCCATTGAGAGACGAAATAACCTCGTTGAAGAATTCGTAGTCGAGTTTGGGCAAATGAAGGCCGTGAATGGCATGCTGGGAAGGAGTTATAGGGAAATCAAGGAAGATGCAAGGCGACGTAATATACTACTGCATTGGATTTTGCAGCAATTCCCCCTGATTGAGCTCGAAAAAAACTCAGCAGAGGTTTTGAAGAACGATACAAGTGGGACAAAGCGAAAGGCGCCAGGTGTTGGTTTCGACGAATCCAGTGAAGACAAACATAGAAAACGGCGTAGACAGGACGATGTGTCTACAGTCAAAGAAGGACGTGTTTTAGGTCGGCTTAAACCCTACGACTCACGTCCCACCGCGCACCAGACAGCTAATGCTGCTCTTTCACCACACCTTTCCAACGAGAACCCCACACCTGAGGTCTTTGTGTCTACTGAGCAGAATCGGCGGCACTCCATGGCCAAGGGGGCTCC
This sequence comes from Antarctomyces pellizariae, assembly GCA_010623925.1. Lineage (NCBI taxonomy): Eukaryota > Fungi > Ascomycota > Leotiomycetes > Thelebolales > Thelebolaceae > Antarctomyces > Antarctomyces pellizariae. The sequence continues at coordinate 4,249 of WCAA01000110.1, read as the reverse complement.
AAGCAAGGCGCTTAGGGGAAGAGAAAACGGGAAATCTATCATGCTTCAACTGCGAAGAAGCAGCCGCATTAGAAGACCCCCACTCAGGTATTATTAGTGGTGGTGTTTTGAATGGTTTGGCTGGAAGGATAATTACTCGGTGCCTCAGATTTTAACATATGCAATATGATGGCCATAATGATACGAGCTTCTTGCGTTTGAGACTGCATTGTTACCAACAGAGAAGAGTGTCAAAAAAAAAAGGGAGCTGAAAAAAAAAATTCAAACATTTGCTAGACCCCCATAAACCCGGAAATCTTACTATAAACCCCGTGTAAACAATACTAGGCTATGGAAAGCGGCCGTAGCCCTCCTCCCTCGGGGGTGGGTGGTAATGCCCATGGAAGAGACCCTCCTCCAGGACACACGCCAAGCCCAACCACGCCCACAGCGCAACATACCACATACGACTGTAGCGATAATGGTTCTATCGATCACATGAAGAAGATAATCAACAACTTAGCCAGCAAATATCCCCCCGACGACCCATTACAACTCATGTTCACGTGCCTTCTCGAAATTTTGCTGCCGCTCTGCAAAGAAATTACTTTGCTAAATCACCACAATAAAGCACTCCACAGCAAGCTAGACACTGTGGTCCCAGCCCTTGAGCATATAGTCAACCCACACAGCCCACAGCAGCCCTCTTGGAGCGCCATCGCCGCTGGTGGTCTCCCGGGACTTCCGCGCTTGCAGCGCCAAGGCGCAGGTCCAGCCGCCGTCACCGCGCCTATGGCGCTTAAATCACCACCGCAACACTATCAGAGGGAGCTGGTCGCGCATTCCGATAAAGGTGCAGCGGCTCTCGAGTGTTCCATCCCAAGATTAGTCGAAAACCTGAACAGAGCCACAAGGCAAAGCGAAGCTGTTGGGGAACTTCAATCTGTGAGAAAACTCCAGAGTGGGGACGTGATCTTGAGATTTGACACCACAGAAAGCCGCGACAGTTGGAGAAGATGCGAGAAAGACTGGATTAAAGTCTTGGGTGTCGGCGCACATCTGAAAGAAAGGCACTATATGGTGCTAATACATAGTATGAAGAAACGAGAGTGCCAGGATTCAGACACCACCATTGCGGAGCTTTACCGAACCAACCCTCGATTACAAGAAGCCGGCGTACGAATCCTCAAAGCCACGTTTCAGAAAAAAACTCTCGCCAGCGACAAATCAGCTGGTCCTCTCATTATCACCGTCGGCGAACCAGAAAATACGAATGAAATGGTCCGAAGAGAGATTAACTGGCGCTACCTAGCCCACAACTGCGAGCTCTTCGAGGGCAACGCTAAGCCTACCCAATGCTTTAAGTGCCACGGCTTTGGACATATGGCAATACACTGCCAACACGCCCAGAGATGCGGCTATTGCAGTAGAACCGGCCACAAACCAGAAGATTGCATAGTTAAAGACGACATCGAAGCACACAAATGTCCCAATTGTAAAGGAAAACATGCAGCATGGCACCGAGAATGCCCCACAGTCATTGAACAACGAACCCAAGCTTTAGTAGCATTCAATAATAGACCCACTAGACATCGCGTGGATAACCCGGCAACAAGACTGCCTCCTGCCCAAAATATTGCAATCCCCGCTACACAGCAGCTCGACATCAGTCCAACCACCGTGCCGTCAGAGGGGAGACCTACGCAGCCACGCCAAAGAAAGAAAGGAACTACCACCACAGAAAGTTCTGCTAACAACGCTGTCATGACCAACAACAATACTGGCAAAGCGATGGACTGGTCACCCATTCAAAGACCGGATGCGGCAAGTCTTAGTCGAATGGAGACAGTACAACCAACTCCAGCCTCGAGTAGAACTCACAAGAGAGCACGGACAGTATCACGACGATACAGCTATACCGACACAGTACCAAACACAGAAGAGACCAACTTTGCTAAAACAATTGAGGCTGCTAGAATGGGTGCAACATTGCATGAAAGAAGAACCAGAAGAGGCGCAGCAACCACAATTAGCAGCCAATCTAGTGAAACACGCGAAGATCTTGAAACCACATCAACAACAACCACACCTATGGAGGTCGATCTCGAATGAGCACGATGAAAATCATCCAATACAATGTGCAGAGATCAAAACTGGGGGTTATGACACCCCTCATCCATAGCAAACCACAATATGATGTCATCGCAATCCAGGAGCCATGGCTCAACCCTCACATGCAAACGACGTATTGCCCAACGGACTGTCCATATACAGCCATATTTCCATCAACAGGACGGGCACGGACATGCTTCCTCATCAATAAGACCATTCCTGTCTCATTGTGGTCCCACAACCAATTGGTGCTCACGCCAGATTACTGCCAGATCACTTTCTAACTCCCGACAGGGCGGCTCACAATACACAACATCTACAGCCAAACGCCGCCTTCCACAAATACAACGGAATGGGAGTCACCTATCCCTGCTGTGCTCCAGAATATCCAAAACGACAACAGCGAACATGTGGTCGTCGGCGACTTCAACCTTCACCACCAGATATGGGGAGGAGATGGGGTGGAGCGAGCTCGCAAAGGCGCAGCATACCTGGTTGAAGCAATAGAAATGGGCACACTACAACTACTCAGCTCCCGGGGCGTCCCTACTAGAGAAAAACACGGAAACCGACCATCAACACTCGACTTAACGTTAGCCACACCATCTATATCGAGACAAATTGTGTCTTGCGAAGTGGATAGAGACACAGTGGGATCAGATCACTTTCCGGTCATCACAACACTAAAACTGGTACATAATATTCGTTGCAAGCAAACTACAAGATAGAATTTCAAGATGCTAGACAGCGAACTTGTGGAACTTGGGGCTACGGACATAGAAGCAGAGCTCACAAACCTGCAGCTGAACACGATCACGGAGGTGGACTATTATTGCCAGCAGCTAGTGCATAAAACACAAGGTCTGATAGCAGAGACGATACCTATTGCAAAACCGGCAACATACGCCAAACCCTGGTGGAACAGCACAATTAATGCGGCCATACGTAACGAGAGATAACTGAAACGGCGGTGGAGGAACTCTCACACCCAACAGGCATAGGATGATGCCATGGCCGCTACAGCAGACAAGAAAAAGCTTATAAAAGAAGCAAAGAGAGCCCACTGGCGTGCCAGCTTACATGAGGCGGCAACATCTGGAGAAGGAATATGGAGGATCGCAAAATGGGCTCGCACAAGAAGCCACCTTCCACCCGAGCCTGCGAAAATGCCAGACCTAAATTGGAACAATAAGGTCTACTGTACTGCCGAACAAAAAGCGGAGGCCCTTGGAGAAAGATTCTATCCTCTCACCAATGCAAAACTGGACGATATAGATACAGAAAAGCTATTTGTCGATGATTACTCCTCCGAACAAGCAACCCAAACAGCCGCAACAACCACCATCAAAGAGATCCAGAATATTATTGCAAGAAGCCGGCCCGATAAATGCCCTGGTAGCGACGCCATTCCGAACAGATTCCTTAAAGCAATGGGAAGGGCGCTAGCTGAGATGCTCACAAAACTCATCAACGCCTGTTTTTAGCTATCATACTTCCCCAGACAGTTCCGCCATGTACATACGATCGTGCTTCAGAAACCCGGCAAACCCAATTATTCCGACCCAGGAGCATGGCGACCAATAACACTGCTGAATACTATTGGAAAAATCCTGGAAACAGTATTGGCAAGGAAGATCACCGATCTAGCAGAGAGTCACAGACTACTCCCCAATAGCCAGATGGGAAACCGAAAGCAAAGATCCACAGAAACCGCACTTGAACTCCTCCTGGAACAAGTTCATACCGTTTGGGGCCTCAAGAAGGTTGCATCAGTGCTCTCATTAGACATCGCCGTGGCCTTTGATACAGTCAACCATACGAGGCTCCTAGACAATCTCCGCATCAAAGGGTTACCAAGGTGGCTCATTCAGATCATCAGCTCTTTTTTTCATCAACGCAGTACCACACTTGTGGTCAACGGCAAGGAAATAGGACCAAGGGAGCTCTGTGCTGGCATCCCGCAAGGCTCTCCATTGTCCTCAATTCTGTTTCTATTCTATAATGGGCCATTACCCAAACTACTAGAATCTACCAATCTGCCAATCTTGCCACTAGGGTTTGCAGACCACGTCAACTTGCTGGCATTTGGAAACACAACTGCTGGTGTCATACTGACATTCATTGCATTCAGTTGTATCCAATCATATCAAAGCTTGGA